>SNQJ01S0009352.1:87231-104288 GCA_010110895.2 Picea sitchensis
CTTCGAGTGGTAGCGCATCAAACAACACATGTATATGGATCAACCTAGATCTCTTGAAGACATCCATAGACAAACTGATCGGTTGCCTAATTGTTATAGTACCACCGAGAAAAACACTTGGGAAGATACTCTCTAGTACCTAGGTAGTCGGGTAGTATGACTAAGAGTATGGTCTAGCCTCCTTAGTTGGTGCTATGAGATATTAGGACGAGTACTACTATTGGACCCTGCACATATATTAGAGAGATATAGCATAGGAAAAACCATTTTATGTAGACACCCTACATACCCTAACCCTTGGATGGAAACAAAAACATAATAGAAAATATCTATTTCAATGCAATTGTGCCTCCTGCATTTGGGTTGCAAAATTACTACACATTTCTTCCTGTTAAGAATTTGGGCATTTCAACATTGCAGTATTCTTTAGATCGCAGTATAACTCCAAATGAGTTAAAAAAAAAAGTATGGATCCTATTGGCACCGTCATTTGAGCCCTATACAGTTGGATTCCTCTCTTCACCCTTATTGCAGTCATACCTATCATTTTTTAGAAAAACAAATTCCCGTGGAGCTGACCCCATTCCAACACCCTTATTTTGGCCTTACCACTTTGGATTCCCCTCGTCATCCTGATCGTTGTGATACACTTCACCCATAACCCATTTTTTGTGTGGTCCCACCCATCCCTTTTTTTTCCCTCTTCATCATAGCCCACACCCGTAGCCAAGACTTCGAAGCTCGCTTCAATTCCTTTTCCTCTAATTTCACACAGACCCAACAGGAAGTGAGGCAACTCAATTTCAATTTTTCCACCATCAATAAAAACATGCATTTCTCCATAGACGCCAAAATAGAAACCATCAAACATGACCTCACTACCCATCTTGCATCCTTCACTACCATGATCTACGCCAAGATAAATATCCCTATAGATCTTCCCTCCTTTGACCCACCTTTGCACTTTAAATGTGAAACTTCCTATAATTCCCAGACTTTTCATCCCCATCACTTTCAACGTGACCTACGCCTTCTCCTTGTGGATTTGAAAAAAATTGATGGCTCAAATCCCACTAGTTGGGTAACTCAAATGGAACATTATTTCGCTTTGTATGGCATTACATATGAGTTGGCCAAACTCTAGTATGGTGTTCTCCATATAGATCAATAACGTTGGCAATGGTGGCAATGGAGAAAAAATGCATGCCAAGGGTATGCATTGAAAATGGCACCAACAATTTATGTCGTTTGACAAATTTGAAACAATATGGCAGAGTGGAATTCTTTATAGCCTCTTTTGAGCGATTGGATTTCCATACAGAGGGCATGCCTGATGGTTTTTTACAAGAATGTTTTATCAGTGGCCTCAAGGATGATATTTGTGCCCATATCCTCATGGCTCAGCTTCAGATTTGGGTGGAAGCTACTAAAATTGATAAGGAAGCACACCAGGTTGTCTCTTCTCAAACTAGAAAACCATCCTTTATTCCACACCCTAAACCAATCAATCCTAGTCCTCCTTATACTCTACTAAATATCCATAAATTGACTGGGAAAGAAATGGGTGAACACCAACTCAAATATCTTTGTTATAATTGTGATGACAAATATTTTCCTAGGCACAAGTGTAAGGAAAAAAATAATTTTATGACCATCTCCGAGGATGTTTCAGAAGACGATGTTGAGCCCCCCCCCCTGTGGCTGAGTCACATGAACCCAGTGACATGACCCCACCATCTGACCCTCCTGAAATTGAACCGGTCATTTCCATGAATGCTCTCACTCGGTTCTCCACTCCCCAAACCCTCAAGCTAACTGGTTACATTAAGCATCAAAAGGTCACCATCCTTGTTGACAGTGGAAGAGTCCATAATTTTATTCATCACTGCGTTGCCCAAGAAACTAATTTTTATATTTGTGAAATCAATAATTTTGAAATCATGATTGCCAATGGCAGGTCCATGAAATGTGGGGGGCTTTGTGAAAATGTGTATCTCCAAATTGGTCAGTACCACATGAAATATAATATGTTTTCTTTCGACATGGGTGGTTGTGAAATTGTGTTGGGTGCAGAATGGCTAAGGAATTTGGGTCATATTCTCATGTATTTTAAGGAATTAACCATGAAATTCAACCACAAGGGCCAACAATATATGTTCCAAGGAATCACCATTGGTTCCACAGAGATCATTAGTTCCCATCGCATGGAAAAGATCCTGAAAAAAGTTCATTCTGGAATTATTGCACAACTCCATACCATTCACGCCATTGAGACACCCTCTATTCCGCAAGACCTCCAATCCATCCTATCCAAACATTAAGTTGTTTTTTCCACTCCCCAGGGACTTCCTCCTTCTTATGGTGTTCATGGTCATTAAATTCCCCTGTCCCCGACAATCTTCCTCCCAATGTTTGTCCCTATTGTCATCCCTTTTCCCAGAAAAAATAAATTGAGAAAATTGTTCAAGAATTTCTCACCTCAGGTGTTATCCGTCCTAGTACGAGCCCCTACTCTTCTCCTATGGTCATGGTCCTCAACAAACTCAGCATCACAGAAAAATTTCCCATTCATGTCATTGATTACCCCTTGGATGAATTGAGTTGTGCCCAGTTCTTTACTAAACTTGATATTCGTTTTGGCTACCACCAGATACATATGAATGAGGCAAACATTCCTAAGAATACATTTCGAACTCATGAGGGCCACTATGAGTTTTTGGTCATGCCCTTTGGATTTTGTAATGCTCCCTCCAATTTCCAAATCCTCATGAATCATGTCTTCTGTAATTTTATCTTTCATTTTGTCTTAGTTTTCTTTGATTATATCCTCATCTATAGTAAAACCTAGACAACCCATATTGCTCATGTGGATTGAGTTCTACATCTACTCTCTCAGCACCAACTTTTCTTCAAACAATCTAAATGTTATTTTGGAGCCTTGGAAGTCGAGTACTTGGGTCATATTGTTGGAAAGGCAGGTGTTAGGGTGGATCCTAAGAAGATTAAATCTATGCAGGATTTGCCTCACCCAAAGAGTCTAAAAATCTTGGGTGGATTTTTGGGTTTAACAGGCTATTATCACAAGTTTGTTAAGAATTATGGAAATATTGTGACACCTCTCACTACTCTCCTTAAAAATAATTCTTTCACTTAGACTCCAACAATTGATCAGGCCTTTCAAACCTTGAAGGCGACCATGTGCACCACTCTATTCCTAGACCTTCCTGATTTCACAAAGATCTTTGTCCTGGAATTTGATGCTTTCGGGAGAGGAATTGGAGCAGTCCTTATGCAATATGGTTTGCCTTTGGAATTTATCAACCAACAAATTTTAGAGTGACATTTGGGCCAATCAATATATGAAAATTAAATGTTGGGTATTCTTCATGCATTGAATCTTTGGCACCCTTATATATTGGGGAAACGCTTCCAAATTAAGATAGATCATCCAAGCCTCAAGTATTTTATGAAACAACGCCCTTCCTCCCTAGAGAAACAAAAATGGGTGACTAAGCTATTTGGATATGATTATGAGATATTTTACAAGAAAGGAAACGACAATGTGGTTGTTGATTAACTTTCAAGAAAATATGAAGATGAAGGGTCCCTTTTTTCCCTCTCCTTCATTGTACCAGATTGTCTCCAATATGTTCACCAGGAATGGATACAAGATCCAAAAATTTTGCATCTGATCCAACAATTGCAGATCAGTTCTCTAGTTTCCCCAAGGTACTCTTGAAACAATGATGAGATTCACTACAAAGGTTGTTTCTATTTAAGTAAACAGTCACAACTTAAATCCACGGTACTTTCTGAGATTCATGCTACACCCACAGCTAGGCACTCACGGTTTACCAAAACCTATGACTGGGTCAAATATTCTTTTTTCTAGGATGGTATGAAATAGGACATTCACAATTTTGTGGTAGAATGTGATGTTTGTCAATGCCACAAGGGAGAAACAATCAAATCTCGTGGCACACTACAAATGCTTCCGATTCCACCTGCTATTTGGAGGGATATCTCTATGGATTTTATTGCGGGATTACCTAAATCAGACAATAAATTATTCATCATGGTGTTCATTGATCGTCTTTCCAAGTATGCTCATTTTTGTTCTATTCAACACCCATTTACCACCTCCACTGTGGCTTGAATTTTCATGGATTAGGTATTCAAGCTTCATGGTATGCCTCATTCTATTGTTTATGACCGAGACCCTACTTTCACCAGCAATTTTTGGCAAGAACTGTTCAGGCTACAGGGCACCCAATTTCATCTTAGCATAACTTATCATCCCCAGACTGATGGTCAAACTGAAGTTGTCAATAAGTGTTTGGAAACATATTTTAGGTTTTTTCCATCGGAAAGGAAAAATTAGTGGGCTCAATGGTTACCACTAGCTGAATGGTGGTACAACACTTCTTGCCATACAACTGCCTGGATGACTCCTGTAGAAGTGGTATATATAAAAAATCCACCTTTAGTTCTCTCATACCTTCTAGGTGTCTTGAAGGTCCAGGTGGTTGAGAAAACACTTATAGTTCGAGAGGCTATTCTTCGTATGCTCAAAGATAATTTGGTGATGGCCCAAAATCGCATGAAGAAATAGGTAGATCAAGGTCGCTATGAATGTCAATTTGTTGAAGGAGACTAGGTGTTTCTTTGACTACAACCTTATAAGAAAATTTCCCTCAAGGATGACCATTTTCAGAAACTGGTTCCCAAATTTTATGGTCCTTATACCGTTCTCAAGCATGTGGGGCARGTGGCATATCAGTTAGATTTTCCTAGTCATTCTAATATCCATCCTTTTTTTCATGTCTACTGCTTAAAGTAGGTGATTGGAACTAAGTACCAGACTCAAACCAACCTTCTCGAGTTGGATGAAGAAGGCTCCATCTGGTTGYAGCCACAAGAAGTTTTGGACCAGTATGAGCATCGTCTGCATCATCACACCATCAAGGAAGTATTAGTACAATGGAAAGATACCACTCCWRCAGATACCACATCGGAACCAACTACCATTCTGCAACAATTTCCTCATCTCAATCCTTTAGGGAAAGGTTGTTTTTAAGTGGGAGGACATGTTAAGGACCTAACCTCCCTAACCCCTCACATAGGTAGAATAATATATTTTCATGTAATAAAGGCCAATATTAATAAGGCCTAGAAATAAGGAAGAATAAGTCAAATGTAAGAAGACCTAATAGAAGCTTCTACTTCTAGAAGGGTCTTCCTCTAGATTGTTCTTTTGGCAGACAAATTTAGTATAAACAGGAGTAGAGGGTATGAGAATTTTTGTCTTGGATATTACTGTAATAGAGCTCTACTATGATATAGGTTTCACCCTCAAAGAGGCAAGTGAACATTGTTATCATTAATCAAGGTGCTCTTTCTGGTGTTATTATGGTATTATTCTGGTATTTTTTTGGTTATATCATTGTTGTTCTGCCATTTCTAGCTAAAATATTTTTGTTTTGCATACTATTTTATATCTGGAATACTACAAAGAAGTCTGATAAAGAAAAATACGATCTGAAAGCCTTGGATGAGAGAAAGATGCCATTACTAGTGGATGGATCTATTCTCCAACCTTATTTTCAAGTCACATGACTTCTTCAGGGTCCATGCCCTAAGTAAGTAGGTGGGTCATTTTTCTTTCCTTGCATTTTCATATTGATTTCTCATATTCGTTTAGATGAATTTCATTTTCATTTTTCTCTACTTGCATATTTTTTTTTTGTTTGTTAATTTGTGCGGGACCTGTTGGCTACGCGATTAACCTGTGGCTTGAGAAACCGCGACTCAGGGGCATCTAAGCCGTCAAAATCACCCGGGGATCGCACCCGGCCTGAGCCACACCAACCCTTAACATGGTTGGATTTTTTGTCCCCGCAGGTTTCGAACCGGTGACTTTAACATCACGGAGTGGCTTAACAACACACTCCGTCACCGACTGTCCTACACCTCGAGGACTTCTCTACTTGCATATTGATTTCATGTTTAGTTTAGAATTTTTTGAAAAAAATTCCAAAATTTTCTTTTCTAGATTAGTTTTCATTTGGTTTTTTATGTATATGGACGAAGGGTGATAACACCACCCTAGATTCTATGATTTTTTTGAGTTCTACCAGGAGATGTTGCGATTCTCATGGAATCTACTGCAAGCACATGTCCCCAAGTAGGATCCAGATGTTATCCCCATTTTTGTGGGATAACTAAGGATATCATGTCTCGAGGCCCTCTGGTTGCAAATATGGAGTGTTGAGAGACTACATGACCAACAATGTCCTCTTGCACATACAAAATCCCACTATGTCACCACTTTTGATCCATTCTCGGCACATCCACCACACTAGCTAGTTTCTGAGAGGCACTGGGTCTTTCTCCATGAGGTACAAGTTAGGTATTATGGTGAGTGTCATTTCAATATTTGAGGCATTTTTAGTATGTTGTATCTTAGACTGCTTTAGATTTCATGACATATTCTTGGACATTATGCCTTTTTCACCGTTTCACCTTGGTGGTTGACATTGTGCCCTAGTAAGTGGTCTCCCTTGGGAATTGGTTTTCTACTAGGAACTCCCTTGAAGAGACATCGTACTATTCCCAACCATACTTATCACTTTCCCTCACTGAAACCACCCCCCCCCCCCGATTTCCTTATCTCTTAGGATTTTAGGGTGTATTGACCCAAGAAGGGGTTGTCCCTCATTCCATGGGAATAATGGGTTGAAGGCCTAGATGAATTTTTGTTGGATAAATCCTATATATAAACCTTCCACATGATTCACCCATAGATCCCTCGAAAAATAAATGAAACACTTCTCTATAAGAAAAGGGAGACCCACAAGAATAAACGCTAGTGAATTCTTAGGGGGTTAGTTGGAGGATAGGAGGTCTCATCACAAGCTGGAATATCATGATCATGGATTTCTACCAGTATGAAATTACCATAATCTGGCCACCAAGCCAGGGTAGTGGCTCTCAGTTACACAACTGAGAAAGGGCATTTCATCATGAGCCAAAATTACCATTTTCCTCAAGGTATTTGTGAGTGACACTGTCATTATTTGGACACCATTCCAAGATAGTTTCATTCAAATCATCCTTTAAAATATGAAAGAAACAAATAATGGCAACATTATGGGATTGGAAAAAGTTCATTGAAAACAAAGGTTCCACACACCCTCAACAAAGGAACCCATAAATGAGACACTATGACCCCTTGTATGTCATGAACGCCATGCCCAATTGACGCAGACCCCCTTCACTCCAAAGGTATGCTCGAACTCCCAGTATTGTATCATTTAAAATGTTGATTCAAAGAGACTCCTTGGGTATCTACGAGAACCCAAAATTACTCTACCCACACACACAGGTTTCTTCCGCAAGTGACCACGACTATGACCGTGGGTTTACCTCTTTGTTGTTCTGACTTCGGGGGTATCACAAATACTTCCCTCAACTTTTCCCAAAGCACTTGTCTCTGAGCTTCCGAACTCTCACCATGCGTCTCCTTACATTCGTCGGCCCCACTATGTTTCAGACTTCACAACCTCGTGCAATTTGAGGCCTTCTGCCCACAAACCTCCAATCTTTTGATTCCCAAACTTTGTAATCTATTGCCACGTACCCTTTTGCAATCAACGGTCAAGATTGAATCGTGACTCCAAACTTCACGATTCTACTTTCGTCAAGTCCTCGAACCTGTCTAACTACGAAGTATTGAAACATTCCATGACTATCCTCCTTGTAGGTTTACCAGATCTAATGGTATGGAATTGTTCGCCTCCCTCCGAGAATGAATCTCATTCACTGAATTATAGTGGAGACCTCAGGAACTTCTTCCCTTGAATATTTCCACTGTTCTCGCTCCTGATCTTTAACTTCCTTGGGTTCCTCTGAACGCTTTCTTCGATACTTAGTAGAAAAATCGATCTGTGCACACCTTGCAACACATTTTCGTCCACAACTCAACTTCTCTGTGTGGATGACTTCGCACTCCTGGTGACTATTCTCCAACTGCTTCTGTCTCTCGTGATTGAAATCATGCTACTCCTCCTAAACATTTGAGTCTTAAAACTGTGACACGCACTCCTTGCGGACATGAATGCACTCCTTGCACACATACATGTTTCACTATCTCTTCTAAGATTTTGAGTCGAAACAGACTCTTTCACGCACTCCTTGCAGACACTATGCACACCTTGCACTCGCTCAATGAAAAGAGACAATGTAAACTTATCTATCCTTCACAGTGACTCATACATTCAACAAATAAAATGTAGTCATGGATTCAAGAACAAGAAAATAACAGGGAATTGAAAATAAACAAAATTTTACCATTCATTCATTGAGATAGACACATAACAACACACATTCGGGACAATATATTCCTGTGTTATATTCATCCGCCTGAAACTTACATACTTTCATACAATGTATCTCTGGGGCTCCCAATTCTTAGCTTACAATGGAAATATACACATTAGGTTCAACAACTTTTACAACAATCAACAGCAACCCTTACTAGGAAATATTAAAAAGCTGTATACAAAACGGTTTCTCTTCAAGCCTTTCCATCCAACTACTCTACACTATCTTATCGGAATTGAATTCTATCAACTACTTAACACCTATTACAATAAATATTGAGTTCGACAGATAAGAGCACAAGATCCAAATCTATATTGCGATTCAATTCATAAAAAAAAATGCATTCCCCATCGATCTTATGTGATGGCTCAGCCTCCAATAATTAAATATGTTTATAACTCAAAAAAAATTGTCAGGTATTACATTAATACATTGATCTTTGAAATTCAAAATGTTTCAAAACATGCACTAGTGCACCCAGTTGTCTTATGCGTGTGCTTTGCTGGCAATGCTCTTGCATCATACTCCCTTGTCTGAAAAAATTCATGGAATTCTGTCCATGAGCTCCTGCACCGATCTTCCATGCTTATGAATCTCTGTTTCACCAACCCAACTGGAGTCTTCTACTAGTCATCCTTTCCACTTCACCAAATATTCAAAATATGTCTTCCTCCTGGTTTTATTACCAAATCGTTGATCTATGATCTTTTCCATCTATGGATTCTCTACTATAGGCATCTGTTTCTCCCATGGATCCTCCTTTAATATTCAGATCATTCGAACCCATCCTCCCTATAAGGATACAGGCCTACAATGTTGAATATGGGTGATATTCCCACATCTCCTCACAGTTCTAACTCATAATAATTCTCGCCAAATCTCCTCAGTATTTTACAGAACCTATATTTTTCAACTTCAGCTTATTGTATATTCTCCTTAGGAATATCTCTTTCCTCAGATGTGCTAGGACTTGATCTCCAACTTCAAATTCAAGTTTCCTCCTGTGTTGATCAACTCTACGCTTGTATTCACTGTTTCTCTTCTTCAACTGCTTCTTGATCTGATTGTGAATTTCCTGCATTTCGACAGCGAAGTCTTCGGCTTCTGCGCTCCTAAATTCGCTATGCTTCAGATCTCTTAATTCCAACACTCCTCTCGAGTTCATTCCATACACGATTTGAAATGGACTTTTCCCAGTGCTCCTGTTCATTGAGTCATTGTATGAAAACTCCACTTGTGATAGAATTTGATCCCACTGACTATGGTGTTCAGTGACCAAACTCCTCAGCAGATCTCCTAAGATTCTATTCACCACTTCGGTCTGTCCATCCATTTGTGGATGATATGCAGAACTAAAAGATAGCTCTGTCCACAACTTTTTACACAATGTCCTCCAAAAATGACCAACAAATTTGGTATCCCTATCTAAAACTATACTCCTGGGAAATCCATGGAGTCTCACGACCTCTTTGAAAAAACAATTTGCAACATTCATTGCATCACTGGTCTTCTGGCATGGGATAAAGTGTGTCATCTTTGAAAATCTGTCCACCACCACAAATATGGAATCAGTTCCTCTCTATGTCCTTGGAAATCCCAACACAAAATCCATGCTTATTGCATCCCAAGGCCTCTTTGGAATAGGAAATGGTTGATACAGTGCAGTGTTTTGCTTCTTCCTCTTGGCATACTGACAAATCTTACAATTGTTCACAAATCTCTTTACCTCTGCTCTCATACCTGGCCAATAATATGAACTTGTTAATTGGGAATTTTTTTTGTCATGGCCGAAGTGTCTGGCTAGACCTCCACTATGCTTTTCCTTCAGCAAATTCTCCTTGATTGAGCATATTGGTATGCACAACTGGCACCCTTTGAACAACAACCCAGCTTGAATCAGATATTTGTCCCACTGGCTTCTGTCCCTGAGCACAGGATTCACACATGCTTCAATGCCTCTCCAAAATTTGGATCGTTGTGGTACATTTCCTTAAGGTGGTCAAATCCCAAGGTCTTGACTTGAAATTCCTGCTGAATCAAAATTCTCCTGCTCAATGCATCAACAACCTTGTTAGTATTCCCAAAAATATATTTAATGACAAAAGTTAAATTTTTCATAAACTCTATCCACTTAGCATGTATCTAGCTTAACTTCTTCTGTCTGGTTATGAATTGTAAAGCGTGATTATCACTATACAAAACAAACTCCTTTGGTACAAGATAGTGCCTCCATTTCTTCAAGGCTTGAATTATGGCATAGAACTCCTTGTTGTATGTGGAGCACTTCTTTTTAGCTTCATTCAGATTCTTGATAAAATATGAAATAGGTATTTTGTCTTGACTTAAGACCGCTCCAATTGCAATTCCACTCGCGTCACATCTTACCTGAAATGTCTTTCCGAAATCCGGTAAAACCATAATCATTTGTTCAGCGATTTTCTCCTTCAATATGTTGAATCTCCTCTCAGCCTCTTCTGTCCATTTGAAAGACTTCTATCTTTTCTTCACAGTATCCATCATTTGAGCACTAATCCCACTAAATTTTTTGATGAAATTTCGATTAAAACTTGCTAACCCATGGAAGCTTCTTACCTCCAGTGACGACCATTCTTTGATTTCTTTCACTTTTTCGGGATCCATCTTTAGCTCATTCTAAGAAATGAAAAAACCCAAGTAAATGAGTTATTTTTTCATGAAAGAGGACTTTTTCAGATTAATCAATAGCTTCTCTCGCTGCAACCTCCTCATCACTAATGTCAAATGTCTCAAGTGCTGCTCATTAGTCTTTCTAAATACTAGTATATCATCCAGATAAACAATCAATAATTTACCAATGAAATCCTTCAACACTTCATTCATCAACCTCATAAAAGTACTCAAGGAATTCGTTAAGCCAAATGACATAACAATCCATTCATATAACCCCTCATTTGTCTTGAATGTTGTTTTCCACTCATCACCTTCTCTCATTCTTATTTGGTGATATCCACTTTTCAAATCTATTTTTGAAAAATAGTTAGCTCCACTCAGGAAATCCATCAGGTCATCCATCTTGGGTAATGGAAATCTGTATTTGATGGTGATATTTTTTATGGCCCTAGAGTCCGTACACATTCTCCATACTCCATCCTTATTTGGAATTAGTACAGTTGGCATTGCACATGGACTCAAGATTTCTCTAACCAATCCCTTGTTTAGAAGATCTAGAACCTATCTTTTTACTTCCTCATTCTCTTGAGGTGTCAACCTGTATGCTGCTTTATTTGGAAGGCTTTCTCCTAGTATCAAGTCAATGTGATAATTGATTCTCCTGATAGGTGGTAAGGAGTTTGGAAACTCATCCACTACAATGTCAGAAAAATTCTCTAGCAATTCCTGAACTTCCTCAAGAAAATATTCCATTGAAGTACTGGTAAGGATAACCCTCGGCTTCCTCACTACAACAAACTGCATCTCCTGTTCCTTCTTTATTTCATTCAGGAGTTCCTTCCCACTCATGAGAAGTATGCTCACGCTAGCTTCATCCTTTACCTTCTTCTCTTCAATCGACAACAACATGTGTGTCCTACCATTCTTCTCTAAGGTGTAAGTATTCCTCCTCCCATCTTGAATAAAATTCTTGTCATACTACCATGGTATTCCCAACAAAACATGACAGACATCCATAAATCACATCACATAAAATCTCATCTTGATATCCTCCTATTTTAAATTCAACCAAGCATTGTTTAGTAACAATTACCCAATGAACTTTATGCAACCATGAGACCTTATACGGTGTCAGATGTGCAGTCATCTCCAGCTCTATATTTTCCACCATTTTTGTGGATACTAAGTTTTCAGTACTCCCACTGTCAATTATCACCTTGCAAACCTTGTCCTTCGTTTTGCAAGCTGTCCTGAACAAATTGTTCCTTTGTGATGGCCTTTTAGTCTCTAGCTCCTGCTTCAAGAAAACCTTCTTCATCATCAAGGATCTCCCATCCTCTGCACCTTCTGCCTCAACATATTTCTGCTATGCTTTTGAAATGTGAGCTTCCCCTCCTTTCTTCCTCTCAGGACAATCCCAAGACATGTGTCATGTTTTTCCACAGGCACAACATATTACTTCTCTTCCTCTGCCTCTTGCTCTTCCTCTGGGAAAAGAACTTCTATCACCACCTAGGCTTCTTCAGGAACTTCCTCCTCTCTTAGAGTGACTATGTGGTTTCTCCACCTCGTCCTTGGGCTTCTGTACTTTATCCTGGGCAACTCCTTTGCCTCTGTTCAACCTTTGACCTAAGTTCTGTTGACTCTGCTTCTTGTCCAACTTCTCTTCTTCCTTCAGCGCCATTTGATATGTGTCCTCTATAGTCCTGATTGTTGCCCTACTGATTTTGTTTTGGATATCATATCTTAGGCCATTAATTTATCTAGAAACTTTCTCTTCATCCCTCTCTCCATGTCCAACTCTAATATTCAATTTGTAGAACTCTTCTATGTACTCCTTCACAGTCAATCCTCTCTGTCTCAGGTTCTGCATCCTCCTGAACAGACTTATTTGGTAATCCTTGGGAATGGATTTTACCTTCAACTTGGCTACCATTCTATCCCAACTCTTCATATTTTGTTTTCCTTTTCTCATCTAGTTTTCCTGTAGTTCATCCCACCATAGTGTTGCATGCCCTTTCAACCTAGTGAAAACATGTCTTACCTTTTTCTCCTCTTTGAAATCCTCATAGTCGAAATAACTATCCATTGATCGTATAAAATCAAGAAATTATTTCGTGTCTAACTTTTCTTCATACATAGGGATGTCAATATTCACCCTAGCACCTAATTTTACAACCACTCTCAATAGGCGTTCTTCTGCAGCATCCTCAGCTACAGCTTCCTCAACTTATACTTCTTCATTTTCTGCCTCGCTGACGTCTCCAACATCATGCACTTCCTTTTTGTTGTCTCCATGGCATCCAGCCTCACATGCAATTCCCTCATCTCCCTTTCCATGTATTTGTTGTCTATGGGTGGCACAACATGTCTTCTAGGAGGCATTGCGCTAATGTTTTCGATACCCCTCCTGATATCATCTTACTCCTCCTTCTCTACAGAAGTCAATTATGTACTTGATCTGATACCACTTCTGACATAGACCCCCTTCCCTCTAGAGGGATTCTTGACCTCCCTCTCTTAGATCGTTTGAAATGCTGAGTCAGAATGACTCCTTGGGTCTCTACAAGCACCCAAAATTACTCTACCCACATACACAGGTTTATTTCGCAAGTGACCATAGTTATGATCGTGGGTTTACCTCTTCTCGGTTCGAGCTTCAGGGGTATCCCGAATCCTTCCCTCAAATTTTCCTGAAGCACTTGTCTCCAAGCTTCTGAACTCTCGCCATGAGTCTCCTTAGATTCATCGGCCCCACTATGGTTCAAACTTCGTGACCTTGCAAAATTCTAGGCTTTCCGCCCAAAAACCTCCAATCTTTCGATTCCCGAACTTTGTAAACCATTTCCACGTACCCTTATATGATCAATGATCAATATTGAATCAAAAATACAAAATTCACGACTCTACTTTCATCAAGTCCTCAAAATTTCTGAACTACTAAGTATCCAAACATTCCACGACTATCCTCCTCGTAGCTTTACCAGATCTAATGGTCTAGAATTGTTCGCCTCCCTCTGAGAACGAATCTCATTCACTAACTTCTAGTGGAGACCTCAGGAACTTCTTCCCTTGAATATTTCCACCATTCTCCCTCCTAATATTTAACTTCCTCGGGTTCCTTTGAAAACTTTCTTCGACGCTTAGTCGAAATCTCGATTTGTGCACACCTTGTAACAAATTTTCGTCCACAACTCAACTTCTCCATGTGGATGAATTCGCACTCCTAGTGACTGTTCTTGAATCACTTATGTCTCTCGTGATTGAAATCATGCTACTCCTCCTGAAATTTTGAGTCTCAAAACTATGTCATGCACTCCTTGCGGATGTCAATTCACTCCTTGCACACATACAAGTTTCACTATCTCTTATGAGCTTTCGAGTCGGAACAAACTCGGTCACGAACTCCTTGTAGACACTATGCACACCTTGCACTCGATCAATGAAAAGAGAAAATGGAAACTTATCTATCCTTCACAGTGACTCATACATTCAACAAAGCAAATGTGGTCATGGATTCAAGAACAACAAAATAACAGGGAATTGAAAATAAACATAAGTCTACCATTCATTCATTCAGATAGACACACAATAACACACATTTGGGAAAATATATTCCTCTTCTATATTCATCTTCCTGAAACTTACATACTTTCATACAATTTATCTCTGGGTCTCCCAGTTCTCAGCTTACAATGGCAATATACACATTATATTCAACAAATTTTACAACAATCAACAACAACCCTTACTGGGCAATATTACAAAGCTTTATACAAAAGGGTTGTGTAATACCCTAAGGATGTGCCCCAATTGCATTATGAATTGTAATTATGTTATATAGGCTAGTGAGCCAAGTTTATATAAGTTGGTGGGCTTATGTTTTTATTAGGCCAGAGAGCCTAAGTGTTGAAGGCCAAGAGCCTAGTTTTCGTACATGTAATGATGCACATCATTAATAAAAACATTTCTGCGTGTGGACCAACCATGATGAATGAGTGATGGAGGACTTAGCTTCCACAAAGTCTGGGTAAGGGAGAGGGGGATGAAAGTTTGGGAGAAGGCATAAGCTTAAGATCTTAAGACCTTGGGGATAATAATTAAATATTATCCCAAAGCTGTGTAAATGTTTATGTTTTATCCTAAGTTCCTAGTTGAGGGAACGTGTGCAAAATGGGGAGCATGCAGCCCCAGTGAGATAGATGTCGACCTGGGTGCATGTAGTTAAAACCAGAGAAGGGATCCGTGTTGGGGGGAGACCTCCCATTTTCCATCCTCCGTTTGAATTCGTGGGTGTCCATGATTGACCTCTATTTCTGTGTTTTTTCTGGGGAATTATTACCTGAACCGTTAAGTCTCTGCATGGGATTTCTGTACACCCTCACACATATCCGAAACAACAACCGTGAACCCATCCTGTGTTGCATGGTTTAGAAACCCGAAATCGCCTGAGTCGTGTTGTGCTATCCCAGTGGGATGTTGTGGCCGCGTAGTTCCTAACCATGTGAGGTTGCTTCCATTGACTTTGCATTGCTGAGCCTTGTTGTTGTGTCCTCACTGTACTGGAATTGGTCAAAATAATAGGTTTCCAAGCCTGTGAGCGACTCTCTCTAGGTAAGAGAGTGCATAGAGGAAGTGATGACTCCTAGAATGGGTCCTGTAGCTGCCACAGAGTTCAGATACTTCCGGTCCGGTCTATTAATGAAGCCCAAGCCAAGGGAGGTTTAGCAGCCGAAGGACTGTCTTGGTGACAGTCAAGGTGTATACTCCTGGGGTGGGACAGGCATGTGGGGAATGAGTGTCTGTGAGTAGTGGGCATAAGTGACTCCTAGGAGAGCATCCTTCCTCTGTAACTATGTGTCTTTTATTGACCTTGTCTAGCCTAATATTCCTTGCCTAA
The DNA here is from genome assembly GCA_010110895.2 of Picea sitchensis. Lineage (NCBI taxonomy): Eukaryota > Viridiplantae > Streptophyta > Pinopsida > Pinales > Pinaceae > Picea > Picea sitchensis. Next base: position 103,163 of record SNQJ01S0009352.1, read on the forward strand.
TGGATCTTAGTCCCAGCTTGAGGGTGACCTACTACTGAGAGTGATGAGCAGTGCAGTCTAAGGCTGGGAGGTTCATGGAAGGTCTGCACGCAGTTGGTGGAATTACTACACTTTCAAAGATAAGTATCAGTTTGTGCTTAATATTGTGTTTTGCATGCTTGTGATGCTTATATGTTATCATTTATTCTGTTGCACATATGAATTATTGTTAATGTCCTTGATGATGTATACTAGCAGTAATCCCGTGCTTACTCTGTACTGTTTAAAACAATCTGTTAATTAGATTTAATATGCATGTTATATATATAAGTATGAGAATGTTTCGCATAGTATCATTGCTCGGCAAGTGGGTTGATGGATGGGGATGTTACAAAATGGTATCAGAGCCATGGTTACAACACTGACCCTGGATGAGCCATGTTAGTGGAAGTTGAAGCAATACTTTCAGAAATAATTGTTGTCGAAGTAGACAAAATTTGAGTTCTAACCCAAGGTTTCAATGCTGATCCTGGATGGGTCAGATAAGTGGTCATTAGAACTAAGTTTTCAGGTGGACGTTGTGTGAGGAAGAACCAATTTTTGGACCCTAGAATGTTCCTAAGTGGCAAGGGGTTTCTTGGCCGTGTTAAAAATATCAGGAGGTGTAGCGATATAGTAAAACCACAGTCGGTGTGGTATATGGCCACAGGGAGAAAGAGAGCTCAACACCAGAAGTGTTGGAGCCATAGGATCTATTCAGAAGGAAAGGAGATCCCTCATGACCGTAAGATCTGGAGCAGGTGCGGGAGAGTTGTCCTGGAAACCTTTCGGGGATTCAACTATCGGGAAAAGCGAGATGTGTTGGATCACGAACTCCCGATGCCCAAAACTCTGATGTCTCGAAAACATATACATCGTGGATTGTATGAAAAGAGCTTGATCGTTGGATCAATAAGAAGGTAGATCGTAATTTCAGAATTTCGGCAATCGAAAAAAATGAGATGTGCGGATGCATAAACTTCTGATTCCTGAAACTCCAAAATGAAAAGCGAGCAGGGTGGCACCCGATGACGTCGCCGAAGGTGATGTGGACCTTCCTAGATATGCCATGTGCCACCTCCCTAGTTGGTGAAATTTTTACTACATG
>SNQJ01S0009352.1:145201-157604 GCA_010110895.2 Picea sitchensis
CTTTAATGGAAGCCCTTCCTCATTGACCATAAATGTTCCCTTAAGGGTCCCCATGATAGTCACACATCTTTATTTAGGAAAAGAAACCATATAGTTGATCAAATCATCAACCTCATCTCCATCACCACCTCCAAAGCCTACCTATGTGGCCGCTTCATGGGTGTGTGTGTCATGGATCCCACCTAATGGTGTGGAAGGTGGATATATGAATAGATACATCTTGGAATATTTATGAGGTCCTATGTCGAGACCCTTTGGTGTCTTTGTAGCGCCACTACTACCGACACCATGCATGTAGGGTCAACATGATCCAAAAATCTCTATATAAGAAAGAAAACATTTTTTTGTTTAGATAATGTAAAAGTTAAAAATCAATCTTTCATAATTGATCTTATGACATAAAAATAAAACCACTGGAAATTATTATTATTACCTTATATTTCTTAAGCCTTGTCATAAACTCTTTGATCCTTTCTTCGACCTCAGGAGTTTGATCTAGAATATTTAACAAGTGAGCTAGTTCCTTGTTTTCTTTATTGATCTTTTTTTTAATTAAAACCATAGGGTCGGAGGATTAATAAAAATATCTTTCATCGAGCGAAGCATCATCAACATCATGGCCCTCCGACTACATATTCAACAAAATAAATTATAATTTAGTTATGTAAACAAATAAAATAATTAATCGCCACATAAATAAAATGGACATTAAATGCAATTCAAAAATTGTTGTTCATTTACCTGTTATGAGGCCACTTTTGATTTACCACAATCATCCTGCCACATTACATTAAAATTAGAATAGTGATCATTATCATGAGAAATAAATTCAAATGTATGAGAAATCCTCCCTCTTTATTGACATCCAAGGAGGAATTCTATTGTTGATAACAAAAATAGGCCACGCTGAGTAAACATACCGAATCTCTCCAAATGGATTAACACTGTAAATAACATAATGAAAATCATAAAACATAAGATTCATTGCTTACAGATTAGGTAAATTAATATACGTACCTCCCCCATAATAGAAATGTATGTATCTATTTGATTCAAATTGTAATCAATCAATAACTCTTCCCCTGTAGCTATTGATTTTATTGCACATACGAATACACGGTTTCCTTCACACCCCCTAAATACGCAATTGATGTTCTTATGGTGATGTAATGTTTATAAACCCTGCAATATTCCCCACTGATTTTGGCCTTCCGTCAATACATATAGTTGTTCCTTTATTTTGATCATTGTCTTTTAGCTGTATATAATTTGCATCCAAGTCATATCTTCACATTGTTTTTGTATATTGGACTATTTGTATCCAATATTTGTAGATATAACAGGGTCTGAAGTACTCCATCAATTCATTTAATTCATCATAAAATACATTTATGCCATCCATGGAAAATATCCCCAAACCATGTAATGACGATGGAGCAATCCGGTATACCCTTTCGTTTACACAAAAATCAGTGTTTATTTCAAGAATATCCTTGGGTACCCATCGTTTCACTATATGTTTGTACCTCAATGAAACCTCAATTTATTCTATGATCTCATGATCATAAGAACATGATCCCCCTTTCGCAAGAAAAAATTCCATGGGTCTATGGAATTTTCTTTTGATCTTCTCACCTCTAGTTGATCTCTACATGTCAGACCTACTAGATGTCTCACTTTCCTCTATTCTACCTGAACTTCCCTCACTCAATAAAGATAGATCTGAAAAATACATGTTTGCTTGTACGTCCTATAACACCATCAATGATATAAAGTCACTTTCAGATCTAGTTTATGCATGATAAGATTTCCCTAGAATGTTGAAACTTGTGGCATAAGCTTGATATATTTTCTCTTGAATTGCCTAGTGGATTAGGGTTGTTAAGAAGTGAAATATCATCAATCATTGTTATTGTTTTATTATATTTCATATCAGCCTTAAGGATGGAAATTCTCAGGGACTATATATGGGAAACTCTAGGAAAGAGGTAAAATTTATGAAGTTCAAGACACTAAGTTTCTAATTTAGAATTTCAATAGAATTTTTAATTGAAATTTTTAAACAAAAAATTGTTTTCTAGAGTCAATTAAACAAACAAAAAATTTCTACTAGAACCCAACAAGATAATGGTGGTGTTGTAATGATTCCAATGTGGTATCATAAGGCAAAGTGTTGGGTGGTATAGCAATGTGTCTACACTACTAAGTTTTGGAGGTGAATTTTGATTTCTTGGGATTAGTTAAATTATTCCATTGGTGCTTGACATCTATTTGTTGAGAAAAACTAGTGCATTTATTGTATATATTGTTGAACCCTAGTAAGAAGTCCAATGGTCACAATTTCAATGTCTAGAAGCAATGTATGATTACCATATTCCAATGCAATGGATTGTTAGGATTGGTCACATGAAAGGGTAGGATAAACTCTGATTATGAGAATGGGAAATAATTCTTTTACTCAAAGAATAGAGAGGTTATGATGTTAATAAAGTTTTCCATAACAAATGATAATTTTCTACAAGTCCAATATACAGAGGATTCTTTCATAGTTTCGACAAGGCTAAAGTAGATGAATGAAACTTCCACCAAAGGTTGGAAATTTTTACCTYAAGAGTCTATATTGTTTCTAATGAGTATGGAAGAGGGTGATTCAATCCCAAACAACTTGTTGAAATTGAAGAKGCATACATGGTCAATTGTTAACAATTGCTAGAGATATAGATAATATACGATAATGTTATTAATGTCCAACAAATAACCACAAAAGTAAGTCAATGGGACTAAAAKATACATCCAATGTGAATACAATGTGGGAGCATAGAAGAAAATCCTAGATAATGTTGAAATCTAGAAAGCGAAAGAGAAAGTACAGAGTACAGAGGAGGAATATTTGGTAGTGATTACCTTGAATACCTAAAAATGGAATATCTTTGTCATTAGACCTCTGATTTTGATGATTTTTTCTAAACCATGTATTCTTTTGAGTAGAATACATATATATAATTTATTTATGAGGACTACACTCAAAACATTTCAAAAATAATTCAAAGTGTCAATACCTTGATTTTATGTTTTTTTCTTTTTTTTTCCCAACAACACAATAGAAACAAGAATCAACTTGATCTAATACCATCTTTAAGTGTTCCAATACCCGAAATAAAACCATTATGGTAATAAAAAAAAATGAAGAGAACAAAGGGATGGGGGAACTTTCACACCCAGGTGTTGGAATGCACCTATAAATCCTAAAATATGGATGAAGACATATCCATGTACTTGGTACTCAAATTAAGAAACAAAATTTGACAATATTAATAGTAGGGTGAATGAATTAAAAGTGAGGAGAGGGGGGGCTTTATAATTTGAGTCTCATACTAACAACTCTCCTCTACCTTAGTGGTGATTCATTAATGCATAGAACTAACATCACTCCACTAACTTAGTGATGAATCATGAGCAACTAACCACTCTTAACTTAGTGATGGGGCATTGATGATCTTGCAAACAAAATATTTCATCTACAAAATATGTTGTGCATAGATACACAACAAAATTTGTTTCTATAGTGAAGGAGGGAATATTTAGGACAACAACGGGAATTTAGTTTGGTTGGGGAGTAGAAAAATAAATGAAAAGAGCGATGAAGTCCAACTAAAAGAGGTGCAATCACAATAGACAGGTTGAACTCTTTACATGTAAAAATTAATGGAAGCTATTAGGAAACGATGAAACATTAATGTTTTGGATAATTTATAAAAGGTTAGAAAAAATCGTAGTCATTAAGAAGACACAAATGTTTTCTCATTAATACTAGAACTCTTTGAAAGATAAGATAAATCAAAAGGATGAATTACTCTAAAATTACAGTTAAAATGCTCTATTCTTTAATCAATATTTATGAATAGTCTATGAAATTGGATATGCATAAGCATTGTTCAATCAAGCTGTATCACTAATTAGTACAATGGTTCTACTTCATTACTATTATCCTATTGGTATCACAGTAAACTCATAATGATTACCATAGTGTTACTCTTTCACACTTATATTATCTATCACATGCTGATTAATCTAGGAGTCAAGCATGCAAACAAACCTTCTCACAAAGAAGCGCTAGTTGGTGATGGAATGCAACATAGTAGGATCGATGCGTGAAGGGGATGAGTTTCGGCGAGTGGTAAAGTTATGTTGACAACCTGCTTAATGAACTAACACCCTGGTGTAAGTTGCCTCACTGAGTAGTGGGAAACCCTCCAAGGAATCTGAGTGAGTCTAGCAAACATAGATCCCAGGTACGACCCCACCTTCCCTGTGTTGTCACCATGGGTAGGAAGTCTAAAATATTATGGCATATAGCATGCAAACAAACATTCTAAAAAAGAAGCACTAGTTGGTGATGGAATCCAACATCGCAGGATCGATGTGCGAAGGGGATGAGTTTCAGTGGGTGGGAAAGTTACGTTGACAACCTGCTTAATGAACTAACTCCCTAGTGTAAGTTACCTCACCGAGTAGTGGGAAAACCTCCAAGGAGTCTAAGTGAGTCTAGCCAACATCGATCCTGGGTACAACACCACCTTCCCTGTGTTGTCACCTTGGGTAGGAAGTCTAAAATATTATGTCCTCTATGGTACCACCTACTATACCAAAGTATAGGGGGGATAGTCAACATTTGACACCAATACCAACAAAGAAGGGTTGCTTACTGTTTTGGCCCCAATGTGACCTCGTGCTTTACCCTTGTGTTAGAAGGGATTACCAAAGTCAATGATATAACAACTGGATTTCACTCCCTAACTCAAAGATTTATGTTTGTTTAGCAGCTTTGGAAAGTTATTCTCACATTCCTATTCCAAAGCTCTACACCTAAGCTAAGATGGGTTTGAAGAGCCCTATAAAAGTTGCTAGATAAATTTTAATTAGTTCTTGATTTTAGGTTGTTGTTAATCAAAGAAGTGGTCATGAAACTGATAGCATTTCGACTCAACTCTTTAAACCATGCAAGAGGAAAATGAAATGAAATAATTTCAACTTTGATGAAAACTATCTATGGGAATTTTTATCCCCCACTTTTAGGGATAATTAGGAGATCATGTCTCGAGGCCCACAGGTCCTAAACATGGAGTATCGAGAGCGGGATTGACTTTAGAATGGCCCTGGAGGGCCCACCCTTTCTTTCTTCCAACATCTTTATCTTTTCAGCAACAACAACATCCATCACCATCGGCTTGCTCCTGTTTTAGAGAAGGTTCTTGATCCATGAGGTAATTAGTCTAGGTATCCTGTATGTGTCACTTTGATCATCAAAACCATTGAATGTATGCATCAGATTCCTTTTATTTCTAACAAATTCTTGGATCTTACACTTTCCCACTTGACCATGTTTAGGGGGATTGACAGGGTGCCCTAGCAAGCCCATGTCTGTAGGTTTTGGTTTTCCACTGGGGGGATTTATGAAAATCCATCGTCCACTCCCATCATAGCACCACTATTACATCTATTTCCCACTCACTTATCCAATTCCACTTGTCCAAGCACTGGGTTGACCTATTTTCAGGACTGCACCTTATCTCATGGGAATAAGGGGCTAAAGGCCTAGAAGGTAAAATCAAGTTGGTAAAATATAAAAGCCTAAAAATAAAACCTCGAGATGCTTTGCCTAGGGATCCCCGAGAAAGAAATAAAAGGCTTCTTAGAAAGAAACAAGAGGGACCCAAAAAAAATAATAAAACAATACCTAAACAGAGGGTAGGGGGTCTCATCATGAGCCATCCTATTAGGTCCATGGGTACCTAGAAGTATGACATTTCCACCAGCTGGTTACCACACCGGGGAACTGACTCTTGGTTGCATGGCCAAGGGAAAGTGGGTCTCATCAAGAGCCAACCTTATCATTTCTATGAAAGTACTTGTGGGTAACGCTGTCACCACTGGTTGCCACTCCAGGGAAGTGTCCCCTGATTATCTCTTGAAAAAAAAAGGAAAAGAAATAAAAGATAAAAGAATAAAAGGCAAGAATGGGCTTGGAAAGAATGCATCCAGGATAGGTACAACTCACCTTCTAACAAAGGCACCCATAGGCAACATCTCTTGCATCATTGGCCCTCATTGCACCCAGATGCTTGGACATCCCTTGACCACATCACCCACTTACATGGCTTGGATGAGGTCTCTTCTAAGAACTTTCCTTTTCTAGTGGACACTAGCCTAATAGGATGCCTTGTCCTTTCCTCCAGACTTGTATTGTAGGCTTGTGTAATGTCTTTGAGTTGTTAACTGATGTATTAGGGATTTTATGCACATTTTTAATAATATTGATGATGATATTTGATTGAAATTTCTATGATCCCTGTGACTGATGAGCCCATGGAGGGTGTAGCTTTTGATGTGCAGGACCATGCACGATGGACAGGTGCCATTTGGACTGGTACACATGGGGAGATGATCAGTTCGTACCTCCATGGGGATGAAAATCCCACCATATGGATGTTGATACCCATCAGGGGGACGAGACAGGACAAACATGGATCAGGGGATTTACACCAGAGAAGAAGAGGACGTTCCACCAGAGGTACCCCGACAGAGCTTGACTTAGGGGGGTTGACTCTTTTTTAGTGGAACACTGGCCTTGGAAGGCCTAGGACGTCACCCATCATGACCATGATGCATCTTGGGAGGCAGACTGGGCAGTATTGGCACGTGTGGCAGGTTGGAGAAGCCCAAGGAGGGCTAATGTTTTGCTCCATGATGCTCCATTTGCCCTAGAAGGGGCTAACATCTCCCTTAGAGGGGCTTGTCATCTCTTTTAAGCTTGATTAGGGTTTTAATTTGACAATTTAATGTAAAACAATATGATTTTAGTATTTTGGCCTTGTCAGCCTTTACATGACCTAAAATGTAAATTTAGGTCATGATATTGTATAAATGAAGGATTTTCACCTTCATTTTTTCATCACAACTTACTCATTCCTTAGGGAGGTCTAAAATTTGCGCCCTCTCTTGGTTTATTGGCTGATTTAGTGTGGCGCAGTTGTTGAAGGAAGACATTTTTGGCATGTTTTGGAATTTCTCTTAATGGAAGGTGTTACAACTAGGGTTTGCAAATTCATTTTCTTGGTGATATGTAAGTATTTTTCTGCAAAATTTCTTGATTGAATGGTTTCATTATTTATCTATTTCATATATTTATAATTTTTCTGAACAAAACCCTAGGTGATAAGAACATAAGTAGGTCCTTGTCTCATGTCCCCATTGAGGAAATTTTCAGCTATTGATTGAATAAGGAGAGAGTCTAGCCGTAGCTACACTCTCATTCTCTCTTCATTTTATGCTAGTCTTACCTTTTATAAGCTGAGAAGAAGGAGACGCCCTAAGCCTAGGTTTTATACACTTTCGGTTGTTTTTTCTAGGGTTTTCTAGTAGAGCCTTGTTGTAGCAACACTCTGCTTCATCAAACCTTCTTGTCTTGGTTTTATGCTTCATCTTCAGCTAGTCATAATTGCCACTGAGTTAAGGAAGGAGGAGAGAGCATCGAGGCCTAGTTCTCCTACACCAAGGTGAGCCTCTCTCCCCTAGGGTTTTGACTTTGACACCTTGCCTTAGCAACACCTCAAAGCTTCTCCCTCTAGTCCTTATCCATTTTACCTTTTCTTCCTTTATCTCTTGCATCCTTCACTCTTTGACTCCATTAACCCTGAGGCACTAATCTAAAAGACACCTTGCTTCGAAGTGAACTTGATAAAAAACAACTTTCAAAATCTTGAATCAAACCCTAACTACTAACCCTAGCTTTGAAACTAACTTAACTAACCTATTGTCGTCATTATCCTTGGATATTATATCATTGGTGAAGATAAACGTTTTCTTTATAAGCAAATGAATGATGATTAAAGGCATAAATTGGTTGAAGTGTTGATTTATTGTATTTGATGCCATATTGTCTCAGCGTTTATTGAATAAGTGACACAATTTTCATTTCCATTTATAAACATTGACTTTATCAATATTTATTATCAAATTGCTTATAAGTGTATCAAATAGTCATTGATTTACATGAAGTGCTAACCTATTTTTTAAATCTTGCATATATCAGTTTATTATTTCTTTGTCTCAGGCAGGTGTATCTCTTTGGGGGTTTTACTTCACTATTGGCCTTTGGCCGGACTATCTACATGTTGGTGACTTGTGAGGGGGGGATAACTACTTTATCCTGTAATCCTTTGCCTTCTCAAAACCCCAGGTTACTGGGGATGTCTCCCCCGGGCCTTACCTCCCTAAAAATAAAGAACCATCCAATTGTGGTGACATTGGATGGGATTGCTTCTTGTTACGCCAGTTTGACTCTCCAATTCATAGCCTTTTATCCTTGCTACAAATTGTGAAATAACAAGAAGGAGCAAGAGGTTTTAAGCAATTAAATAATTTATTTATAGATTACTATGTGTGCACTGCTAATGACAAAAAGTATGAGCTAATTATCCAGATAAATGGAAGCAAAATGACCCAAACTTTAAAAATACCATGCAAATGTCATAGTTCACTTAGTACACCTATACAACATTGAAAAGAAAAATATAATAAAGAAAAAATTGATACAAATCCTTGTTTCATAAGAGGAATTCCACATAAGGATTTAAAATTTTATGTTCTCTGGAAATTCTTAACCTTTCCAAAACATAAGAGGTGTAAACGCGATGATCGTAACACCCAATAAATCTATGTTCCTACAAAACAAAGGTTAACAAATTTCATTAAGTAGGGAAGGGATAGTGACAACAATTACCATGAGAGCAAAACATTCAATCAAAGGTGAAAGAGAGAGGAGACAAGAGGTGAGAGGATACCACACTAGGGTTGAACTAGTGAAGGAAAGAAAGGTGAGAGGAAACAACTATTATGAGAGAGGGTGAAATTTGGAAATGCTAGCCTACAACTAGTGAGGGAATTAGAGGTGGAATTATTGTGAGGTGACATGAATGAATAAATGAAGTGATGATGTTAAAAGGAACCATCAAAGGAATTGATGATGGTGAGGTGATATTATCAATATTTTGGAAAGGAACCATTGAAGGCACTAATATTAATTGTAAGGTGACATTAGTGAGGGCATGTGCCATTGATTCTAGAAAGGCGTTGTTGAAGGCATGAGGTGAATATGTTAGCATGGGGATGGAAAAGGAACATAAGGAAACAACGTTAATTAAGCACAATCGAAGGTAGGAGGAGAGCATTGAGAGGAAGGAAATTTCATGGAAATGAAGGTGACCTTATAGCTATAGGCTACATGATGCAACCACCAAATATAACCTCTTAGGAAACATATCAAGGGAGTGGTGACTAGTCTCAACTAAGGAATGCCATCTTGAATGCCTTTATGTGGATGAGAGGAGATAAATCTACAAATTTTAAAGCTACCACCCTTTCATATTACTTAATAAAGGTTGTTTTTACAAAGAGGTTTGTCCATGGTCAAGGGTACATAGAACAAAGACATCATTTGGGATGAAATACATATTTCCAAAAATTCCAACCAAGCACTTGAGAATGAAGCAAGTTGTAATCAAATATGAGATGTTGAAGAAGCCAAAAGGTAACATAGGTTAGCTAGGATTCTAATTATAAGCTTAAAGAGAAGCCATGTCAGCCTTCCCAATCACTTTCATTTTTAGTTGTACTGAATCATCCTATCTTAGACTCAACCATATTTTTTGGGAAATATTTGAATGAATTCCCAAGTCAACTGGCCATATTTTCTAAGTGTGAATCAACAAAAAGGTAGAAAGTGGTCAATCCATTTAGTCACTTTTCCACTATAGTTTCTAATCAACTTATCTAGGATGGGTTAGAGAATGTTCTAGTTAAGGTACATGGTGTTACGTAATATCAAACACACTTTTGCAATACGTTGTGAACTTTGGAAATCATAATGGATTGGGCTCAGTTGAGGAGACATTGAAAGACTACTAATCATTTGAGAAGACTAGTTCCTATACTCCTATTGTGACCATTGAGGATCATGATATACACAATTATGTTCTTTATGTGTTGGGAGCCCTAGTTTGGAATGAAGTAGAACAAACAACCCCTTCATATATAGGAGTGCACCAATGGCAATAAAATGGAACACCTGTCAACCTCCACACTATTGACAATATACCATCTAAGAAAACCATTGACAAAGAAATGGAAAAGGTGGCTAGAGTCCTCTCAAGAGTAGGAAGAAGGGGAGATGAGATGGTGTTGTGGAATCATGGTTCTAGTGTATGCTCAAAGGATATAGGATCTCAATAGTATGAGTCAATGGAGGAGTCAAAAGGAGAGGAAATACATGATCATCTCCTCAACAATACTACTCCTCCATTCTCACCACTACAAAATTTATTAATTATGGAAAAAATTGAGCAGCTCGCACATGAACCTGTCTGTTATTAAGTGATGAATGGATCATGTGGGTAGTATAGGGTTAGGATTAGGGTAGAATAGGTTTATTGGGGACACCTTAGGATTTTGTTTTAGGCATTTTTAATTTGTTTTGTAAAATCATGGGAAATTTCAAGGGATAGTCTCACGCGCAAGTCTCAGTCACGGTCTTGGATGGCCCTGCAAGTATATCCCAGTAACACATGTTCCTAAGTCCCAAGGACAACAAAGACACCAAGATACGAACAATTTTATAGTTGTAGTTTTAAAAGGCACATTGGTTAATTTATTTTATAAAATCATGGGAAATTTTGAGGGCACTGTGTATTCAATGGGTTTTTATCAATAGTAACCCAGATCGAATCAATGAAACAATGCTACATATCACTGAAATAAATGTTAGGGTATATTAAAGAACATACCATTCTTTCCCTCCTTTCCCTTGAAAATCTTGTGCGAAAGTCTCAGTCTCAGCTTCGGATGGCCCTCGATTCCTTCCTTTCCTTCGAAAGTCTTGTGCACAAATCTCAATCTTAGTCTTGGATGGCCCTTGGTATCCATGGGTTTGGATGGATAGCTAGGGTCCTCTGCCTCTATCAATGTCCAATTGAAAGTTGGGGAATTAAGACCATTTTTTCTTGGGGTTTCTCTCTACTCATATTAGTCACGAGGTTTGCTCTACTCCTTGCTCCTCGGACAGGGGGTTTCGCTCGGGGTTTTGCTCAGCAGCTATAGTGGGTGTGCATGGTTGATATTTAGTTTCACATTTGTTTAATTTTAATGTGGTGGTTTTGTTTTTTTATTTTTTTTATGTTTATTACTTTTTTATTTATTTAATATATATATATATATATATAATGTTTTATTATAATTTTTTTAATTTAATTAATACATATTATATATATATAATTAATAATTAATAAATATATGGTTGATATGCATGATTTATTCCCCCCACTTGACCATAGAAGGTACCTTAAGACACCCATCCCCTATGCATAAGAACCTATAAAAGTACCCACATTCTTCTTAGAGGAAAAATGTTACCTCTAAAGTGTCTTTGTTGTGGTTTGAGTTCATGTTCATAGCTAATAAGCCTTAGATATCCATTTATGTTGTAAGGCCCTTGTTTTCCTCCCTTGATTATGGTCAAGGCTCTGAAACCCATCCTTACTATGCAAAAACTCCTAATCACTCCCATATCTAACTTGTATGCCAAAGGTCCACTTTAAAGAGTCTATGTTTTGGTTTAAGGCCTTTATTGTGGCACATTAGATTAATAATATTAATTTAGGGAATAATTCCCTATATTTCTCCCCCGAACCATGGTATGAGACCCACCTATCATGCAAAAAACCTTCTAATGGCACCCATATCCCACTCTAAGTATATTTACCTCCTATAGAGGGCATGTTTTGTGGTTAATTTGTACCCTTGTGCATGACCATTGGTCCCTATAATATGACATATAGGTCCTAAATTATTTATATAGAACCAAAAAAAAAATCATAAGATGAAATCAATGCAATTTCTATTCCATTATAAAATGAAAATCACATTATTCAAGTTCTCAAAGAATGATATAATTAAAATCAAGTATATATTCATACCGCACTTCCACACGATTAAAGTCACATTAGTGATGTACATTTCATTTCTTTCCTTTTATAAAATAATCCTTGATATTTTCCTTTTCCTCTTCTCCATTTTGACTTCTTTCCACCCCTCTAAAAATGGATCCACGATAACTAAATGTGAGTTGGAAGGTGTGAGTTTAGAGTTCTTAGAAAGAATTAGTCCTTTATCTGAATTCCATGTATTAGTTTCATGATTTATTTTTGTTCCACCTAGATGAGTGTTAGATATCACAACCTCCCTCAAGGAGGAGAGTCTTGTATCCAAATGTTCTACTTTATCCTTTGAGAAAGGAGTGGATTCCCCAATTGGTACTTTTGGGACATGATTTACCTAATTTTGATCAAGG
>SNQJ01S0009352.1:164689-174791 GCA_010110895.2 Picea sitchensis
CATTTGATCCCCCGTCCATGTGCCCATATTTTCTACAATGTTTTTTAGCCGTTGCTATTAAAACTCTTTCGGGGCGTCTAGTGCAACAATTTTTTCAAGGGAAATAACATTTGTCGTCACCATTTTCACCCTATTTAATTTGTTTCCCACCTCTAATGTTTTCTGACATTCTTCCCCACAAAAATATACTGATAATTATCTTATAAAATTGAGTGTTATATAATAGAATATCTATTATATTTTTCTATTATAAAGGATGAAAAAAAAACGTTTTTTTTTCGCCAAGAAGACCTTATACCCTTTTTGACCTTTTTTTGTTATAGAAAAATTGTTTCAACATCCGTAAAATGAAACATATTTATAGATTTTATAATGTCGAAATTACGACGACGGTTTACCAATTCAATGTTGACTTTGTCCAATAGTGGGTAACTGTTAGGGGGGGGGAACCTAGTGTCTACACTGTCGCAAGTGCGACGGAGAGAACATCGCAATTCCGACGATTGTTGACCAAGTCAATGTTGACTTTGTCAAATAGTGGGTGACCGTTTGGGAAGAAAACCTAATGTCCACACCGTCACAAGTGTGATGCACATTTGATGTCATTGCAAGAGATACATCTTATGAACATCGTCTCTCTTGCGACGATTTCAAAAGTACGTCACAAGTGCGACGATATCGGGCAGTATGGAGAAAAAAAAATTAATTTCCTCTATTTTTCGACAGTATGGCCAATTTTGTCCATAACGTTGCAATTAGATCGTCGCAATTTTTCCAATGTGTAGTAGTGAAGGGATTTGTATAATTTGAATGGATTTCCAAGTGTGAAGAAAATTTCCAGTGCTTGAAGGAATTATTAACTAGTGCACCTATTTTGAATATTGTAGATCAAGATAAGGATTTTTTTGTATGAAAATATGCATGTAAAGAAGGGCTTGGTGTAATATTCTTTACCCAAAAAGGGCATTCCATTTGTTATTAATTAAGAAATATTAAAAAAAATGAAATAAATTATGCTACCCATGACTTATAAATTCCATCTATTATTCATGCGCTGAAAATGTGAAGGCATTATCTCATGGGAAGAAAATTCAACCCAGGGATCAACCATAGTGGTCTAAAATACTTGTTTGAGCAGTCGACACTAAATGCTAGACAAACTAGGTGGCTATAATTTCTCAGTGAATATGAATTTGAAATCAATAACATAAAGGGAAAAGAGAATAAAGTAGTTGATGCCCTTAAAATGAGAGTGCATGAAATTCATGCTACAACCATTAGTATTTATAGTTCATATTCAAAAAGTAGAATTTTGGAAGGGGTAGCATCAAATCAACATTACGTGCAAGTCAAATAAGACTTACATCAAGGTAATGCATAACATAAATTTAAAGACTATAGGTTGGAAGAGGATGGTATCCTCTTGTATAGGAATTTTTTTTATGTTACTAATTGTCCTGATTTGACAAATTCAGTGTTGAAATAAATGCACAATGTGTCGTACATTGGACATCCAGGGTATGAGAAGACAATTGCAGTTGTAAGAGGCCAATATTTTTGGTCTGGAATGAATAAATATGTGGCTGATTATATAGCCATATGTATGGAATGTCAAAAGGCAAAGGCTAAGCATAGACATCCAATAGGATTGCTACAACAAGGTAGCCAACATTGCACAAATTTATAGGAAAGAAATTTCTAGGCTAGATGGGGTGCCTAAGAAAATATTGTCTTATAGATATCCAAAGTTCATTTCCAATTTTTGGAGAGGGTTGTTTAAAATATTTTAGACAAATTTGAATTTTAGCACAAAATATCATCCAGATTTAGATGAACAGATATAAAGGGTGAACCAAATAATTCAAGATATGCTTATAATGTATGTAATGGAAAATCCTTCCAAGTAGGAAAACTATATTAATTTGGTTGAGTTTTCTTACAACAATGGGTATCAAGTGTCATTGAAGATGAGCCCACTTAAAGCCTTGTATGGAATAAAATTCAACATTCCAGTGAGCTAGCATAACCTAGCAAACATTGTTGTTAATCAACCATAACTGCTAAGGGAAATGGAAGGGCATATGCTAAATATCAAGAAGAATTTGAAATTTTCTCAGAACATGAAAAAGATCTATGCTAACAAAGGTACAACACAAATAATTCAGAGTGAGAGAACATGTGTTTTTAAAAGTAAAGGCTAAAAGGATCTTGTTAAAATTGGGAAGTTGTCCAAAGTTGGCAGGGAGATACTATGGACTGTTTGAAGTCCCAAAAATAATAGGCCTAATTGCATACATGATTTCATTTCAAGAATCTATGAGAATTCATATTTTGTTTCATGTTTTTTTATTGAATAAGTGTGTCTAATCCTAACCACGTGATTGATTTGATCCAGGTGGAGCATGAAGGGGACTTTCAAGTGGGGTTAGCGCACATATTAGAATGGAAAGTCAAAGTGATTAGAAATAAATCCATTGGATTGGTAAAATTCCAATGGAACTACTTCGATCCTGAATATGCCATGTTGGAGAACAAAGAGGCCATGTGGGAGGAGTACCCACATTATTTTTTCAAATTTTGAAGAAACTTGAATGTACATTTGTATATAAATGCGTAGAGTGATATGGATTGTATAGAGAACAAAATGAAAGGTTGGAATATGAACAAATAGAGAAATATTTTAGAGAGAACAATAATACCATGAAACCCAAATTATTTTAATGAAAGAAATAGGAAAATAATGTAGAATGCAAAGCAATACAAACTAGCTAGAATGGTGGTAGATTATCTTTGAAGAGAGAGGTGTCAAATATGCTCATTCACAAGAAAACAATTACAAGAGGCTGATATAAATTTGAACATGAATCATTAAAACCTAAGAGGAAAAAAACATAAATATCCAAAACCCTAACTCTAGGATATGAAGTTGCAAAAGGATTATGAGCCCTGAGGTGGTTGTTTGATATGTCAACTTCCCGGGGGTTGAATATTTGCATACAATATCCATTTGCGGTGAAAAATAGCTTGTTGGAAAGATATAAATTATAAATACAATTATTAGCATGAAAGAGGAGGCCATGGCCACTTGAATCCCTCAAATGGTTAAAAAACATCGTTTAAGTCCTTAAAATGACCTTGAAAGTTTCGGACTAGAAAAGCATAGATAAAAAAACTTGTCAATATGGAGAACCATGTTGAGTCGGTGCAAGAGGTGGGTGGGACATTGATGTCCACCTAAATAATTTCTCCCCCATTAGGAATAAATGTTCCCCATCGCATCAAGTTCCCTCATTAGATGGGAAAATTTTGTTGAATTTGACTACTAGTGAGCCACTTGCCTTGGTGAAGAAGTTGTCCTGCTTTGAAAACTCGATATAATTGTATGTTCTTCTAGCAGGTGCCATTCATATTGGTGTCCATGATATGATCCACTATATCCTATTCAATGCAGTTGAGGTTGAATTTTGTTAGGGCCAAATGATCAACCACCAATGAAGTGTCCAATAGGGGTGGAAAATATGGTTGAAGTAGCTCCACATTAAATAATGGGTGGAAGCTAAGGAAATGGGGAACACTCAAATTCAAAATAATTCTCACCCGCAACCTTTGTGATGGTGTAAGACCCATATCAAATTATTTTGAGTTGCTTGTGGGGGGATATGAGGTGTTATTTCTACAAATTCAACCACACCTTATCACCAACCCGAAACTTATGTGGAACCTGATAATGGTCATGTCATCGCTTATACTTGGCACTGACTTTCTATAGGATATCATGAAATTTTTGTTAGATGTGTTGGATCCTTTCAACAAATTTGGCTGATCTATCTACCTCAATCTGAGCATGGGAGGACTCTTCCTATGAAAATGCAATGGGAAGAGCTACATCAATGGGGGCTGGTGGTTGGAACTCTAAGCACACTTGGAAAGGGATGTGGCCAATAGATCCATGGAGGACTCTGTTGTAGCTATGATGAACATATGGAAGACCCTCATCCCATGTATGTGGATGCTTGGAGTTGTACATGTGTATAATATGCACAATAATCCTATTAACCACTTTTGTCTATCCATCTATTTGGGGGTGGAAGGTAGTCTATTTGGTCATAATGGTGTCCATCAGAGACCACAGGTTGGAACATAAGGTACTAAGGAACCTACTATCCCTATCTAAAATAATGGTCTGTGGTAGCCCAAAATGAACCCAAACACTCTCAAAGAAGAGCTTAATAGTGGATTCAATTGTGACATTCTTTTTTCGCAGTGCCAAAATTGACATATTAGAGAACTGATCGACAACCAAAAAGACACAATCGTTATGTAATGTTCCCAACTAGGATAGATAGGAAAACACATTTGCTTCTCAAGGTATTGTTTCTCTTTGAATGATTTTATCAAACAACTTGTATTAATGTTGTTGGAAGTGCCTTACAAAGAATTTTCATATGTTTCCAGGATAAGAAAATAAACACATCTCATGCAACCATTACACATAGAATAGAGAAGATAACCATGGAATATTTATTATGAATGGAGAAACCAATTCACACAGTACAAAGATCTCCATTGGATGTAAAAATAACTTCCAAACCCTCCTAACAAAAATATCTATTATCTACAAAGAAACTGCAATATCTAATGACCAAGAACAAACAATAACCTGGTGATGATACCAAATCTCCTCAAACAGTGAGGAATCCTCCTCTAATTGTCGACCATCGTTGGTATAGTATTGATATACTCCTAAAAACCTCTGTTGTTGTGGCATGGCCGCCGTACATACAAATTTGTGTCATTTGGGCCTTGCGGGATGAGGATGGGCAACACACGGGGCTTCGCGGGACACTTTGTGCTCAACCCACGAGGATGCCTTCTTTTATTGTTACTCTGAAACCCTCCTATCACCCGTCGATTATATGCCCAATATCCTCTGAGAAATGTCATGAATTCCTTGTGTAAGCCTATACAAATTTAAACTCTCTCTCCAATAAGAACCCAAGTCCCACAATGTAAATCAAGTGAAGATCCCAGTTGGATCCTCATCCTTTCCTAGCTAGGGTGGATATTGCACCATCGTAACCATACCAAAAATGGAAGGGTTTTGTTAAACCATAACGAAACAATGGCTCCAAGAGAACCATACAAGAAATAATTAGGTCATAATGCCAAAGAGAGGGGTTACATCTCTATTTATTCTTCCTCCATCCCTTCTAGCTCAAATTAACAATTTATAAGCTATGTTGGCCAACTAATTTATTGGAATTTGTAAACATGGAAATTATAAAAGAAGAAATAAAAAAGGAACTAAAACACTTTAGGGTTCAAAACTCATGCATTGGATGGTCAATGAAAAATTTGTACTAATGAGAAATATGATTTGATTACCGCCCCACACCATCCACCAATGTGCCCAACCCATATGCTAACTCTATAAGATAATTGAATCATACGTGTCCCTACTATAATGCGATATGGGAGTATATATGAATACATTTAATAATGATATTATCCACATTTTTATCTAAAATAATTTTGATGATCTCAATATGCATAATTTTACCCTAAAATATTTTGGGAATATGTCAATCTACATTTAATTCAATAAACTCCTATAAGGGTCTTGAGTAGAAAATCACTTATCCAAATTCAAGGTCATTGCCTCTTTGTGATTGTAATGTACCCAGCCATCCAATATGATTCCCATCACTGTGGAGAATGAATTATCCTGCTAAATATGAATCTAAAAATGCCCCATGTATATCAAAGAAAACAAAGGGGTAACAAGCCCATAAAAATTATAGAAAAATAACCTATTGATTTACCCATGCATCTAACAACATTTATAAAAAAACATGAATTCATCCAACCAACAGATAGCAAACATAAAAGACTCAAATATTCATTTACACAGAGGAATAATCATAATAAAAAAACATAACACTTATCTATAGTTTCCCATGGTTGGATCTAGTTCAAAGTAATTAGTTCCTAAGGGAATTTTCAAGATGATATAACTGATATATAAGCCATATAATAAGCTTTCTAGGACATCGCCATGATAGCTAATTTGGTGTCAATTTATAAGATGTGACACATGAGGGGGTCTATAATTTACTAAATTCTAACACTGCAAATGGATTCAGAGACCCCTGGGTCTCTAAATCCATCTACAGTGTTAGAATTTATTAAATTGTACAAATTCATTGTCAAAATTGTAATTTTCCATTGTCAGAGTGACACAACTAAAAATGACCAAATAAATGACCAATTCTTATGTGGTCATTTTTAGTCTAGTTATATCTCCTGATCAAATTTGGTCATTTATCTTGGTCTTTTTTAGTTTAGTTCTTATCCCATGACCAAAGTGGCCATTTATCTAGGTCTTTTTTAGTTATCTCACTTAAAATTTATCAATTTTGGTCATTTATCCCTTGAAAAAACTATGGTGACCAAATGTTTTGGTCGCTTAGTCGCTTATCTCTCATTTTGCACTAGTGTAGATATTTCCCTCTTTTTGACCAAATCAAACCCTCTCTTAATTCCCTCCAATTTCATTTAAATATAATTATTTATTTTATTTAATGTCACTTTAGAGTTTGACACCAAAGAAACCTCCTTGACTCCATTTTTCCTTGTTAATTATAGCCTACATGAGTTGTATAGGATATTGAATCATCACATGTTATGGTCAATTGGAAGGGGAAATTACACGTTACCATTGTTGGTGGATGGAAATCATGACATGTAATCCATTGAGATTGAATCCTAGGGTTTGTATAGGGTAGGTAGAGGAGTGTACAGCCCCTACTTATTGATGACGAGTTTAGCAGTGACACGGGAAGTGCATGATCTGATATACCTATCAATGTCATGTCAGAGTTTTAGCCAATAGAAATACTTTTGAAGTATTTGCATTGTATTCTCCACACCAAAGTTCCCTTCCACCTATTTGTAATGTGCCTCCCAAATTACATTTTCATGCTCACTTGAAGGAACACAAATATGTCCTAGATAACACAAAAGTTAGTGTTGGAGGTGAAAGTATGGAACTTGTTTACTTGCACCCAGTGACTGATATATAGAAATAGTCAAGGGAATTGTCGTACAATTAGGGTCACATGGAGGTCTCATTCCCAAAGGAGTTTAGAACTGGGGTTAGTGCCAAAATTGGGGTTTGGTTGAGGTAGTATGCAACATGATTGTGTTTCCCTTATTATACTTAATGTTCAAGTGGAATTGTTTCAAGTACATGGACCACTTCTAATGGTGGTCATTTTGTAACTTTCCTTATGTATGCATGAATTTAAAAGGCATGTGATCAATGTGGATGATCGTTTCCTTTATTAGAATATAATTCTTCCAGTATTGGAATGTCTGTACAATGGAGTACATATCCTTGTCATAGGTGATATACCTGCGAACATTATCAGAGAGTTTCTTACTGTGATAGACCCCTAGATGTCCATGTTGAGTGAGGACTACACCAATAGCATAGTTGGAGGCATTTGTCTTAATATCGAATGGATGTTGTAGGTCTATAAGAGTGAGGAACAGTGCCAAATAGATTTTTCATTTCATATCCTCAAATACTTTCTATTACGAGTCATACCAAGAAAGCTTGGATTTAGGTCCACCATTGGTCACTTGGCTTAAGGGATAGGAGATATGAGAGAACCCCAACACAAACCCATGGTAGAAGTTGGGAATTCCTAAGAAGTTGTCAAGCTCTGTTAGAGTCATTGGGAATGGCCAATTGTGAATCAATTGAATCTTGGCTGGGTCCACATGCACCCCATGTTCAACCATGATCTATCCTAGATACTAAATTATCTACATGCTAAATGAACATTTATCCAAATTGGCATATAACTTGTATTTCCATAGAGTGCTCAGAAACTATTGAATGTTCTACAAATGTTCTACCCATTTTTTTCTAAATATGAGGACATTATCCAAATATATGTCCACAAAAGAGTTTGTGAACGGTCATAAAATGTCATCCATCATCCTCATGAATGTTTTCAGAGCATTATTCAATAAAAAATCATGACCAACCACTTGAAAATGACTTCTTTATACTTGAAGGTGGTTTTAGATACATCAGTTTGTTTAATTGGGACTTGGTGGTAGCATGAATTCAGATCAATCTTACTAAAGAAATCGGCACCGTTAAGATGATCAAGAATATGGTTAATGCATGGGATTGGCTATCGGTTCTTAACAACTATTTTTTTAGGGATATGTAATCAATATAGAGTCTCCATGTCCCATCCTTATTCTACACCAATACAATTGGGGCCCCACAAGGAGAAGAGATTGGTCCAATGTGGACCTTTTGGATGAGATCATGAATTTGACACTTTATTTCCTCATTTTGTAGAAGAGATCCTTTGTATATTGGGTGATTAGGTAAAGGAGAATCGGGTATCAAGTCAATTCAATGTTTGACCTTGTAGTGCAGAGGCAACCCCACAGGTGAGGTGAAGATATCTCTATATTCCTCCACAATATTTTCCACCTGGTTCTATTGTGTAGAAAGGCCCCATGCTGAGGCACCTTAACTTAACCTAACCTACCATAAAATATGCTAACATTGACTCCAACTTAACTTGACCTAACCTACTCTACCATGGCCTATCTGAATTAATGTCACCTACCCTACCTAGCCTACCAAATCTACCTTACGCTTACTTAACCCAACCTGCTAACTCTACCCTACCCCACCATACCCTACTAAATATTTTTTATTGGAAAAACCCTATTAAATCTACCATACCTTATATTACCTATTAAATTCATATTACCATAAGCTACCCTACCCTACCCTACTAACCCTACATAACTTTCCTTAACTTACCAACTCTACATTGCCCTACCCTAACCTACTAACTCTACTCTACACTACCCTGCACCTTACCCTAACTTACTAAATATATGTTAACCTACCTTATATTAACTTACTAAATATTATCTACCCTACCCTACCTACCAAAACTACCCTAAATTACCTTACCTTACCATATTAACTCTACGTTACCTTATCCTACTAAATCTACCCTACCCTACCTTACTACAATAAACTTACTTTATCCTAATTAAATATATTGTACTAACCCTATTGTACCCCATCATACTATACTAACCCTACTCTACCCCACCATATTATATTAAACCTACTCTACCCTACCCTAACCTACCCTATTGATCCTACACTACCTTTACCTACTAACTCTAGTTTATCCTACCTTACCCTTTCCTACTCTAACATATCCTAGCCTACTCACCCTACCATGCCCTAACCTAACCATTGACTTTACCCTACCCTAATGTAAGCTACCTTACTTTGCACCACCCTACCCTTTCCTACCCTACATATTATCATTACCTACTCTAAATATACACTAAATTACCCTACCCTATTCTAATCTAACAACTTTTACCTCCCCTATCCTAACCTATTAATGGTACTCTACCCTCCCCTAACCTTACCTTACCCTAAACTAACCTATCTTACTAACCCTACCCTACCCTATCATAACCCAAATTAACCTATTACACCCTAAACTATCCTACCCTACCCTAACCTAACCTACTAACTCTACCTTACCAATTCTACCCTAAAATCACCCAACCTACCAACTTTACCATACCCTACCCTACCCTACACTAACATAACCTATACTAACCCACTAACTCTACCCTATCCTACACACTACATCCCACCCTAACCTAACTAACCTAATAACCCTACCTTACCTTAACCTAACCCACTAAATCTACCTGACCCCACCTTAACATAGCCTAACCCACACCATGATAACCTACCCTACCTTACTGTATCCTACCAAGTCCTCCCTACCCTACCCTAACTTACCAACTCTACCCTACCACCTTATGTGAAACTAACTTACCCTACCCTAGACTACCTCACCTTAGACTAGAGTAACCTACCCTCCATAACCATTTATATTAGGTTATCCTATATAACAAACCCACCCTACCCTACACTAAACTAAACTAGCTACCCCACCTACTCTACCATACCCTAAACTACACTAGATTAGCCTAGACAACATACTCTACTCTACCCTAGACTAAGTTA
>SNQJ01S0009352.1:195779-207669 GCA_010110895.2 Picea sitchensis
TGTGCTAATGATGATGTATTAGTTTTATACTAATACATATTGATGCAAATGATGATTGCATTCCTTTGAGAATGATGATGCTGCCGATGAAGAAAACTTTCAATGATTTAAAGATACGCTAGTCAGTGTTCCAAGATGATATTAATGATGTTGTCCTCCCAATGATGTTGATGATAAAGGCCTCTCCCTCATCTGATGCTGCTGTAGAATACCCTTCTTGTTAAGGGGGAGTGTTGAAATAATGTAACTGCAAAGTGTATTCTTATTATTATTTGATATATTATTCATTAAATCAATCCCCATTGTGGATTGATCATGTCGGCTATTGTAAAAGGACCAAATCCCCTTTTGTGGATTGGTCATAATGTAATTGTAATAGGTAGAAAGAGAAGTCGGTCCCATAATATATCAAAGAGGCCCCAGAATTTAATAAAGGTGGTTATAGCCACCTAGGAGAAGAAGTCCGTGTTGCTAGTGAAAGGACACTCCCACACATGCCAGTCTTGTATAAATAAGGAGGCTAGCACCTCACTTAGACACACACTCACTTGTTCATTGAGAGACAAGTTTCAGAGCTGAAGTTGAAGAAGAGAGAGAGAGAGAGAGAGAGGCGCATCTTTGGGAGAGGACTTTCTGTACTTGTTTGAGTTATCTCTTGGCATTGTATTGGCTATTTATATTAAGGAAGTTTTGCTGGGTTTTCTGCCCCATGAGGGTTTCCCAGGATAAATGATGTGCCTCTTGTGATTGTTTATTTCTCAGTGATCCTATCTTATGCTATTGTTATCTATTGAAATTCAAAGAACTCTAATAATGGCTTAAACCTTAACAGTAGGGTAGGGTAGATTTAATAGGGTAAGGTAGTGTAGAATTAATATGGTAAGGTAGGGTAATTTAGGGTTGTTTTGGTAGGTAGGGTAGGGTAGAGAATATTTAATAAGTTAATATAAGGTAGGTTAATATATATTTAGTAAGTTAGGGTAAGGTGTAGGTTAGTGTAGAGTAGAGTTAGTAGGTTAGGGTAGGGTAATGTAGATTTGGTAAGTTAAAGAAAGTTATGTAGGGTTAGTAGGGTAGGGTAGGGTAGATTATGGTAAGATGAATTTAATAGGTAATATAAGGTATGGTAGATTTAATAGGGTTTGTCCAATAAAAAATATTTAGTAGGGTATGGTGGGGTAGGGTAGAGTTAGCAGGTTGGTTTAGGTAAGCGTAAGGTAGATTTGGTAGGTTAGGTAGGGTAGGTGACATTAATTTGGATAAGCCATGGTAGAGTAGGTTAGGTCAAGTTAATTTGGAGTCAATGTTATATTATTTTATGGTAGGTTAGGTTAAGTTAATGTGCCTCAACATGGGTCCTCTCTACACAATAGAACTAGGTGGAAAATATTATGGAGGAATATAGAGATATCTTCACCTCACCCGCGGGGTTGCCTTTGCACTACAAGGTCAAACATTCAATTGACTTGATACCTGATTCTCCTTTACCTAATCACCCAGTATACAAAGTCTCTCTTCTAGAGAAGGAGGAAATAAAGTGTCAAATTCATAATCTCATACAAAAGGTCCAAATTGGACCAATGTCTTCTCCTTGTGGGGGCCCAATTGTATTTGTGTAGAATAAGGATGGGACATGGAGACTCTATATTGATTACATATCCCTCAAAAAATATTTATTAAGAACCAATACCCAATCCCATGCATTAACCATCTTAACGGTGCCAATTTATTTAGTAAGATTGATCTGAATTCATGCTACCACAAAGTCCCAATTAAACAAACCGATGTATCTAAAACCACCTTCAAGTATAAAGAAGTCATTTTCGAGTGGTTGGTCATGTTTTTTTTCTTGAATAATGATTTGACAACATTCATGAGGATGATGGATGACATCTTACGAGCATTCACAAACTCTTTTGTGACCATATATTTGGATAATGTCCTCATCTTTAGAAAAACTTGGGTAGAACATTTGTAGAACATTCAATAGATTCTGAGCAGTCTATGGAAATACAAGTTATATGCCAATTTGGATAAATGTTCATTTAGCATGTAGAGAATTTAGTATCTAGGATAGATCATGGATGAACATGGGGTGCATGTGGATCCAACCAAGATTCACGTGATTCAAAATTGGCCATTCCCAATGACTCTAGCAGAGCTTGACAACTTCTTAGGCATTTCCAACTTCTACCATGGGTTCATGTTGGGGTTCTCTCATATCTCCTAGCCCTTAAGCCAAGAGACCAATGGTGGAGATAAATCCAAGTTTTCTTGGTCTGACTTGTAATAGAAAGTATTTGAGGATATGAAATGCAACATACATTTGGCACCATACCTCACTCTTATAGACCTACAACATCCATTATATATTAAGAAATATGCCTCCAACTATGCTATTGGTGTAGTCCTCACTCAACATGGACATCTAGTGGTCTATCATAGTAAGAAACTCTCTGATAATGTTCGCAGGTATATCACCTATGACAAGGATATGTACTCCATTGTGAAGACATTCCAATATTGGAAGCATTATATTCTAATAAAGGAAACGATCATCCACACTGATCACAAGCCTTTTCAATTCATGCATACATAAGGAAAGTTACAAAATGACCACCATCAGAAGTGGTCCATGTACTTGAAACAATTTCACTTGAAAATTGAGTATAATAAGGGAAACAAAATCATGTTGCATACTACCTCAACCAAACCCCAATTTTGGCACTAACCCTAGTTCTAAACTCCTTTGGGAATGAGACCTCCATGTGACCCCAATTGTACGTCAATTCCCTTGACTATGTTTCTACATATCAGTCACTGGGTGCAAGTAAAAAAGTTCCATACTTTCACCTCCAACAATAAGTTTTGTGTTATCTAGGCCATCTTTGTGTTCCTTCAAGTGAGCATGAAAATGTAAATTGGGAGGCACATAACAAATAGATGGAATGGAACTTTGGTTTGGAGAATACAATGCAAATACTTCAAAAGTATTTCTACTGGCTAAAACTCTGACAGGACATTGACAGGTATATCAAATCATGCACTTCCCGTGTCACTGATAAAATCGTAATCAAGAAGTAGGGGCTATACACTCTTCTACCTACCCTATACAAACCCTAGGAGTCAATCTCAATAGATTACATGTCATGATTTCCATCCACCAATGATGGTAACGTGTAATGTCCCCTTCCAATTGATCATAATGTGGGATGACTCAATAGCCTATACAACTCCTGTAGGCTATAATCAACAAGGAAAAATGGATTCAAGGAGGTTTATTTGGTGTTAAACCATAAAGTGACATTAAATAAAATAAATAATTATATTTAAATGTAATTGGAGGGAATTAAGAGAGGGTTTGATTTGGTTAAAAAGAGGGAAAGATCTACACTAGTACAAAATGAGAGATAAGTGACCAAGTGACCAAACAATTTGGTCACCACGGTTTTTTCAAGGGATAAATGACCAAAATTGATAAATTTTAAGTGAGATAACTAAAAAAGACCAATATAAATGACCACTTTGGTCACAGGATAAGAACTAAACTAAAAAAGACCAAGATAAATGACCAAATTTGATCACAGGATATAACTAGACTAAAAATGACCACATAAGAATTGGTCATTTATTTGGTCATTTTTAGTTGTGTCACTCTGAAAATGGAAAATTAAAATTTTGACAACGAATTTGTACAATTTACTAAATTCTAACATTTCATATGGATTCAGAGACCCCTTAGAAGGGGTCTCTGAATCCATCTGCAGTGTTAGAATTTAGTAAATTGTAGACCCCCTCATGTGTCACATCTTAGAAATTGATACCAAATTAGCTATCATGGTGATGTCTTAGAAATCTTATTATATGGCTTATATATCAACTATATCATCTTGAAAATTCCCTTAGGAACTAATTACTTTGAACTAGATCCAACCATGGGAAACTATAGATAAGTGTTATGTTTTTTTATTATGATTATTCCTCCGTGTAAATGAATATTTGAGTCTTTTGTGTTTGTTATCTATTGGTTGTATGAATTCATGTTTTTTATAAATGTTTTTAGATGCATGGGTAAATCAATAAGTTATTTTTCTATCATTTTTATCAGCTTGTTACCCCTTTGTTTTCTTTTATATGCATGGGCATTTTTAGATTAGTATTTAGAAGGATAAGTCATTCTCCACAATGATGGGGATCATATTGGATGGATGGGTACGTTACAATCACAAAGAGGCAATGACCTTGAACTTGGATAGGTTATTTTCTACTCAAGACCCTTATAGGAGTTTATTGAATTAAATGTAGATTGACATATTCCCAAAATATTTTAGGGTAAACTTAAGCATATTGAGATCATCAAAATTATTTTGGATAAAAATGTGGATAATATCATTATTAAATGTATTCATATATACTCCCATATCGCATTATAGTAGGGCCACATATGCTTCAATTATATTATAGAGTTAACATATGGGTTGGGCACATTGGTGGATGGTGTGGGGCGGTAATCAAATCATATTGCTTATTAGTAAACAAAATTCACTAACCATCCAATGCATGGGTTTTGAACCCTAAAGTGTTTTAGGTCCTTTTTTATTTCTTCTTTTATAATTTTCATGTTTACAAATTCCAATAAACGAGTTGGCCAACATAGCTTATAAATTGTTAATTTGAGCTAGAAGAGTTGGAGGAAGGATAAATAGAGATGGAATCCCTCTCTTTGGCATTATGATCTAATTATTTCTTGTATGGTTCTCTTGGAGCCATTTTTTCGTTATGGTTTAACAAAACCCTTCCATTGTTGGTATGGTTACGGTGGTGCAATATCCACCCTAGCTAGGTAAGGATGAGGATCCAACTGGGATCTTCACTTGATTTACATTGTGGGACTTGGGTTCTTCTTAGAGAGAGAGTTTAAATCTGTATAGGCTTACACAAGGAATTCACGACATTTCTCGGAGGATATTGGGCATATAATCGATGGGTGACATGAGGGTTTCAGAGTAACAGTAAAAGAATGCATCCTCGTGGGTTGAGAACATAGTGTCCCGCGAGGCCCCGCGTGTTTCCCAGCCTCATCCCGCAAGTCCCCCACGTAACAAAGCTGTAGGTACGGTGGCTAGGCCACAAAAACAAAAGTTTTTAGGAATATATCAATACTGTACCAACGATGGTTGACAATTAGAGGAGGATTCCTCACTGTTTGAGGAGATATTGCAGTTTCTTTGTAGCCAATAGATCTTTTTTTTATAAGGGTTTGGAAGTTATTTTTATAGCCAGTAGAGATCTTTGTATCGTGTGAATTGGTTTCTCCATTCATAATAAATATTCCATGGTTATCTTCTTTATTCTATGTGTAATGGGTGCATGAGATGTGTTTATTTTCTTATCCTGGAAACATATGCAAATTATTTGTAAGGCACTTCCAACATTATTAATACAAAGTGTTTGATAAAATCATTCAAAGAGAAACAATACATTGAGAAKAAAACATATTTTCCTATCTATCCTAGTTGGGAACATTACATAACGATTGTGTCTTTTTGGTTGTCGATCATTTCTCTAAGATGTCAATTTTGGCACCGTGAAAAAAGATTGTCACAATTGAATCCACTTTTAAGCTCTTMTTTGAGAGTGTTTGGGTTCATTTTGGGATACCATATACCATTATTTTAGATAGGGATAGTAGGTTCCTTAGTACCTTATGTTCCAACCTGTGGTCTTTGATGGACACCAAGATGACCAAATTGACTACCTTCCATGCCCAAATAGATGGACAAACAAAAATGGTCAATAGGATTATTGTGGATATTCTACACATGTACAACTCCAAGAATCCACATACATGGGATGAGAGTCTTCCATATGCTCAACATAGCTACAATAAAGTCCTCCATGGATCTATTGGCCACATCCCTTTCCAAGTGTGCTTAGGGTTCCAACCACCAACCCCCATTGATGTAGCTCTTCACATTGCAATTTCATAGGAAGATCCTCCCATGCTCATATTGAGGTAGATAGATCAGCCAAATTTATTGAAAGGATCCAACACATCTAACAACAATTTCATGATATCCTGTAGAAAGTCAATTCCAAGTACATGCAATGACATTACCATCATCAGGTTCCACATAAGTTTCGAGTTGGTGATAAGGTGTGGTTGAATTTGTATAAATAACACCTCATATCCCCCCACAAGAACCTACGAATACTCTGATATGGGTCTTACACGATCATGAAGATTGTGGGTGAGAATGATCTTGAATTTGAGTGTTCCCCATTTCATTAGCTTTCACCTAGTATTTAATGTGGAACTACTTCAACCATATTTTCCACCCCTATTGGACACTTCATAGGTGGTTGAGAATTTGGCCCTAACAAAAGTCAACCTGAACTGCATTGAATAGGATATAGTGGATCATATCATGGACACCAATATGAATGGCACCTGCTAGAAGAACATACAACTCTATTGAGTTTTCAAAGCAGGACAACTTCTTCACCAAGGCAAGTGGCTCACTAGCAGTAAAGTTCAAAATTTTTTTCCCATCTAGTGAGGGAACTTGATGTGATAGGGACCATTTGTTCCTAAGAGGGGAGAACTAATTTAGGTGGAAATAAATGTCCCACCCACCTCTTGAATTGATTCAACATGGTTCTCCATATTGGCAAGTTTTATTTATCTATATTTTTCCAGGTCCGAAACTTTCAAGGTTGTTTTGAGGACTTAAACGATGTTTTTTAACCACTCAAGGGATTCAAGTGGCCATGTCCTCCTCTTTCATGCTAATAATTGTATATATAAGTTATATCTTTTCAACAAGATATTGTTCACCGCAAATGGATATTGTATGCGAAAATTCCACCCCCGAGAAGTTGACATATCAAAGAACCACCTCATGGCTCACAATCCTTTTGGCACTTCATATCCTAGAGTTAGGGTTTTGGATATTTATGTTTTTTTCCTCTTAGGGTTTAATGATTTATGTTAAAATTTATATCAGACTCTTGTAATTGTTTTCTTGTGAATGAGCATATTTGACACCTCTCTCTCAAAGATAATATACCACCATTCTAGCTATTTTGTATTGCTTTGCATTCTATATTATTTTCCTATTTGTTTCATTAATATAATTTGGGTTTCATGGTATTATTGTTCTCTCTAAAATATTTCTCTATTTGTTCATATTCCAATCTTTAATTTTGTTCTCTATACAATCCATATCACTCTATGCATTTATATACAAATGTACATTCAAGTTTCTTCAAAATTTGCAAAAAAAAGTGGGTACTCCTCCCACATGGCCTCCTTGTTGTCCAACATGGCATATTCAGGTTCATAGTAGTTCCATTGGAATTTTACCAATCCAATGGATTTATTTCTAATCACTTTGACTTTCCATTATAATATGTGTGCTAACCCCACTTGAAAGTCCCCTTCATGCTCCACCTGGATCAAAGTCCAATCAATCACGTGGTTAGGATTAGACACACTTATTCAATAAAAACACATGAAACACATTATGAATTCTCATGGATTCTTGCAATGAAATCATGTATGCAATTAGGCCTATTCTTTTTGGGACTTCAAAATGTCCATAGTATCTCACTGCCAACTTTAGACAAATTTTTGTTAGAAAAAGAGGACCACATAACAATAAAATAAAACAAATGCGGAAATAAAACACAGAAGATACACAATACAAGAGAGACACAGATTTACGTGGTTCACCCAGTGTGGGATACGTCCACCAGAGAAATTGCCAGGTCCTTCCTTTATTATTATCCAGCAAATGAAGGGATACAACCTATAGAAAAACCTGCTGTAACTTCCTCTTCTTTCTCTCACAGTCTCCTCTCTCAGAATACAATACTCGCCATCATACATAGCCACAATACATTTCCCTCATAAAAGAGGGTTGCCTTCTAGGCCAAAAAACCCGAACATAATTTCTACCATTAGATCTACGACCTTATAATGAACGGTCCAGATTTACAATGAAATTACAATATACTTTTACAAGGCAATTTCCCCTTCAGGGGATTCGCCCCCGAATCCCCATCGGGGGACACTGCCCCTGAACCCCCGCCAGGGGATCGCTTGGATAACCCCCCGAGACCCCGCAGAGGGGGTACCCCCCCTCTGCACTCCCCCGCGTGGAAGAGTGTACATACTTCTGGGGTGTAAAGTCTTCATGGGGTATAAACACGACTGAAAAACACAAGACCTCTAAGTCAGGAAGATAATCAGGCTCCACAACCAACACTTCCCAATTTTAACAAGCTCCTTTTGGCCTTTACTTTTAAAAACACATGCTCTCTCACTTTGAATTATCTATGTTGTACCTTTGTTAGCATATATATTTTTCACGTTCTGAGAAACTTTCAAATTCTTCCTGATATTTACATTATGCTCTTCCATTTCCCTTAGCAGTTATGGTTGAATAACAACAATGTTTTCTAGGTTATGCTAGCTCACTGGAATGTTGAATTTTCTTCCATACAAGGCTTCAAGTGGGCTCATCTTCAATGACACTTGATACCCATTGTTGTAATAAAACTCAACCAAATTAATATAGTTTTCCTACTTGGAAGGATTTTCCATTACATACATTGTAATCATATCTTGAATTATTTGGTTGACCCTTTATATCTGTTCATCTGAATCTGGATGATATTTTGTGCTAAAATTCAAATTGGTCTAAAATATTTAAAAAAACCCTCTCCAAAAATTGGAAATGAACTTGGGATCTCTATAAGACAATATTTCCTTAGGCACCCCATCTAGCCTAGAAATTTCTTTCCTATAAATTTGTGCAATGTTGGCTACCTTGTTGTAGCAATCCTATTGGATGTCTATGATTAGACTTTGCCTTTTGACATTCCATACATATGGCTATATAATCAGCCACATATTTATTCATTCCAGGCCAAAAATATTGGTCTCTTACAACTGCAATTGTATTCACATACCTTGGATGTCTAGTGTACGACACATTATGCATTTATTTCAACACTGAATTTCTCAAATCAGAAGAATTAGTAACATAAAAAAAATTCCTATACAAGAGGATACCATCCTCTTCCAACCTATAGTCTTTAAATTTATGTTATGCATTACCTTGATGTAAGTCTTATTTGACTTGCACGTAATGTTGCTTTGATGCCACCCCTTCCAAAATTCTACTTTTTGAATATGAACTATAAATACTAATGGTTGTAGCATGAATTTCATGCACTCTCATTTTAAGTGCATCAACTACTTTATTCTCTTTTCCCTTGATGTTCTTGATTTCAAATTCATATTCATTGAGAAATTCTAGCCACCTAGTTTGTCTAGCATTTAGTGTCGACTGCTCAAACAAGTATTTTAGACCACTATGGTCGATCCTCGGGTCGAATTTTCTTTCCATGAGATAATGCCTTCACATTTTCAGTGCATGAATAATAGATGGAATTTCTAAGTCATGGGTAACATAATTTATTTCATTCTTTTTAATATTTCTTAATTCATAACAAATGGAATGCCTGTTTTGGGTAAGGAATCCACCAAGCCCTTCTTTACATGCATCTTTTCACACAAAAAAATCCTCATCTTGATCTACAATATTCGAAATAGGTGCACTAGTTAATAATTCCTTCAAGCACTGGAAATTATCTCCACACTTGGAAATCCATTAAAATTCTACAAATCCCTTCACTACTACACATTGGAAAAATTGCGATGATCTAATTGCAACGTTATGGAAAAAATTGGCCATACTGTTGAAAAATAGAGGAAATTTTAATTTTTTTTCTCCATATTGCTTGATATCGTCACACTTGCGACGTACTTTTCAAATCGTCGCAAGAGAGATAGTGTTCAGAAGATGTCTCTCTTGCGATGACATCAAATGTGCATCGCACTTGTGACGGTGTGGACATTAGGTTGTCTTCCCAAATGGTCACCCACTATTTGACAAAGTCAACATTGACTTGGTTAACAATCGTCGGAATTGCGATGTTTTCTCCATCGCAATTGCGATAGTGTAGACACTAGGTCCCCCCCCCCAAATGGTTACCCACTATTTGACAAAGTCAACATTGAATTGGTAAACTGTCATCGTAATTGCGACGTTATAAAATCTATAAATATGTTTCATTTTACGGATGTTGCGACAAGTTTTCTATATCAACAATAGTTCAAAAGGGGTATAAGGTCTTCTTGGTGAACAAAAAATGTTTTTTATTTATTTATTTATTTTTATTTTATAATAGAAAAATATAATAGATATTCTATTATATACCACTCAATTTTATAAGATAATTATCAGTATATTTCTGTGGGGAAGAATGTCAGAAAACATTAGAGGTGGGAAAAAAATTAAATAGGGTGAAAATGGTGACGGTAAATGTTATTTCCCTTGAAATAATTGTTGCACTAGACATCCGGAAAGAGTTTTAATAGCAATAGCTAAAAAACATTGTAGAAAATATGGGCACATGGACAGGGGTTCAAATGAATATATATATTCACTATCTGTTTTAATATTGATTGTATTCTCAAACTTTTATATTGTTTTATACATGCACTAATTTTTCATGATTGTTTGTAATTCTAAAGTTAGATTCCCCCACTAACTTTCTGTAGAAAGTACCAAGTATTAGTAGAAATGATGTTGTACAAGATGAGGAACATGAAGCAGATAATGAAGATCAAGTTAATGATCCCGTGGAAGTAGATGACAATAATAACATAGTTCAAGATGATGGGACAAATCAAATTATCCAAGACTTATTTGGTCATCTAGATGAGGATCACAGGGATATTAGTGATGGTATTTATGATGAACCTCTACTTGAAAAGGTAAATAAACGACTTTATAAAGGGTCAAGAGAAAATATTCTCTCCACTACATTACTGCTGGTGAAATTAAAGGTTGCGAATAATTTTTCGAACACTCGTATGACACAGATACTAAGGTATGTAATATGTTTCATCACATATACATAAAGGTTGAATTTTCCCCATTTTTTTTTTTTAACTAAAACAGTTATGTATTTTATTAAATGGGAAATCCAGCTGGCCGAAGCCTTACATCCTTCGCAATACCATCTACAATCTTTTACACGCTGCTGTCCTTTTCAAGGAATACAAATTTTTATTGGGTCTCCATCATTTATGCATATTTCTCCTTGGGCCAAGAGGCAGCGTTTATTGGCTAAAGTATCTGCTTCTTTGTTTGAGTCCCTGAGTATATGATAGCAGTTGAAGGAGGTGAAGTCCTGGAGAATGTGTCTTAATCTTTGCAGGTTCTTGTTTAGGCCAGCATCATTGAACTGTCCTCCCGAGTGTATCATTTTGATCAAGATTTCGGAATCTCCAAACGCTTGTAGGTTCCGATGGCCTCTTTCCTTGACTATCTGGTAGACTTTTATCAAACTCAAGATTTCTGCTTGGTTGTTGGTTCGCTGTCCGAGTCCCCAACAAAAGGTTCCTAGAATTTTCCCTTCGCTGGAGTAAATGATTCCTCCAGCTCCCGCTGTACCTAGATTTCCCTTGGAGGCACCGTCGAAGAATGCTGTAGTTATTCCTTATTTCTGCCACCATCTCTGGAAAGTGTCATGATTGTCTCTTAGCCTCCATTTTGTGTCAGAATGGGGTTTTTCAATGCTTTGGGTCCGAAGAGTGAGCACAGAGTTTCCAAGCCAATTCTTTTCTTCCTGTTGCAGCGAGATGTCTGTTTTGTGGTTTTGAGAACTCAAAGTTTCTAGGAGGAGACCTTTTTCTTTTGCAGCTACCATGCTGGGGGTCCATGCTGTATTGTTGAAGATTTGCTTGTTTCTTGCAAGCCAAAGCTTCCAACACACATACTTGGGGATGGAGATCCAGACTCTGGCCCATAGC
>SNQJ01S0009352.1:273071-290894 GCA_010110895.2 Picea sitchensis
AACATTGTTCACCTAATAGAAAAAACAAAAAACACTTTGCAAATGTTACATAGCATCAAATTATTAGAAAACTATCATAATCTTATGAAAAAATAGAACAAAATGTGGCTCAATAAAATATTGTAAATTAAATTGAGAGAGCTAAAAAAGTGGAGCATAACCCTAATTTCTATTGTTGTCCCAAATAAACAAAATTACGTGATATCACTTTGAAAATTCTATCAAAGATGAAGGTTATGTATTTCTTGAAAGGACAAAAGCTAGAGCATAACATGCACACCTTCTCCATGAGGGTTAATTATGTAATTCTTGAAAAGACAAAAACTAGAGCTTAGCAAGCACACCTTCTCCACGGGGGTTAATGATAAAGTTAGACTGCCTCCGGTGAGTTGATTTCAAGCCGCTTGTTTGAAGTGGAAGGCACCCATTTCCATGTCATTTGTTTGATCATAGAAAGGTTACTCATGTCGTTGCTCATATAAACCCTCTGCATGCAAATAGGTAACCAAGTTGGACCTTCATCTTCTGTCGTGACCTCCATTGAATAATTATTAATTGCAATGATTTCGGGTATGATCGATTGCAGGTCTCCAAAAAAAAATATTGTTGATCGTGATGAATCATCACGTTGTTTCTATTGGAGATTGAAGATAGTATTTGGGATGGATACAAAGTAATCCCATATACCATCTTCAATCTCTAATAACAACAACGTGATGATTCAACATGATCAACAATATTCTTTTTTGGGATAATTGAAATCCATCATATCTGAAAATGTTGTAGTTAATAATTACCCGGTAGAGGCCGCGATGATGGAAGTAGGACCAAATTGGTTTCCTATGTGCATGTAGAGGCACTGCATGAACAACGACATGAGTAACCATTTGCATGCACATAAGTAACCAAGCTGGACCTTCATCTTCTATCGCGGCCTCCACTGGTTAATTATTAATTGCAATGTTTTCGGATATGATTGATTGTAGGTCTCCCAGAAAAGAATACTGTTGATCGTGACGAATCATGTTAATTCTATTAGAGATTGAAGATGGTATTTGGGATGGATACCAAGCAATCCCAGATACCATCTAGTGCGTTTGGGACACAAACACTAATTGACTTGGAAGAATAACATTATCCCAAATTCATTCTCAAGGTTTCTAAGGTCACTATTGATGTATTTAGAATCAAACATGTACGTCCTCATTGGATGGGTCTCTAGAATGTGGAACTCATCCGTAATGCCCCTCAAAACCTTAGGAAATTCACTTGATAAAGTGATTATTAAGTGAATGCATTTTTTAATTAATGTCATATTAATTAAGTTAAATGCCTAAGTTGACATCAGTAACTTAAGTGAGTTGATTAAGTCGTAGCCATTAGATTTAAAGTGAACGTCATATTATACCTCAGTCATTGAATACTTTAGAGGAGATCTAAGGTTTTGGACTTAGGGTAAAATCAATTTCAAATGCAGCCTAGGTGAGAGGATGAGACTCAAAAAGATCACATAAGAGCAAAGAGAGATTCTTTTCTCATGTGCTTGTGTCACACAAAATGAGGAGAGTTTAGGGGAAACAAGGGAGATAAAAAATAGGTGGCATAGGCTATTGCTGCATTGTGTTCCTCTGATGGGTCATTATTCCAGGATGGGAGCCCAAAATTTATAATCAAACTCAGATATGGTTTCTGTTCGAGGTTTTTTCTAGAGGTGTTTACCCTAAATATATTGTGCAATGTGATTGCTTTTTGTTTGTATGTTTTCGTTGGAATTGGTTAGTAACCTAATTATGCATCTAGTTAATAACGTGATTTTATTTAAGATAAGTGTCAAGAGTTGGGTTGGAGAAAAACTAACATGGTGTGAGAGGCGAGACTCTGAATGGTGAAACTAGATTACAAAGGACAAAATTTGCAACACATTTACATGTATGTGGGATTTGTTTTTATATAGATTGAACTTGCGGGGTTAATAAAATAAATTAGAAAAAAGAGAGAAATTAAAAGGAAGTAGTCATACATCATACAGATGGAATAAAGGCCACAGATATGAGATAGATTGTGTTGAGTCATGGATTGGATGAGATAACCATGTATTGTACTGTTGTTCATATGTGAAGTAGATATTGGGATGAACTAAGGATTAACAGTGAAGAGAGGATCTGGGCTTTAAGGTATCTCACGTGGGTGTGTTAAGTGAGTCAAAAAATAACCTATGTGGGTACTACAGATGTGGGAAGAACAAATACCGATGTGGGATAGACCTGGGAACACAAGGTGATCTCGTAGAGAGACAACATCTCGTGAGTGAGGCTCAGTGTGGAGGCATGAAGTTTTAGCAGAGAAGAGTGTCCCTGCAGAAGATAGGGAAAGAGTGATAATCCAATAGGGCAAGAGGGCAGGTAACGAATCCATGCAATGGGAAGTAGGTCCTTGGTAGGGATTCGGGTAGGTGAAAAATTGTGTTGAGTGGCTTGTGAGCATTGGAAAGGAACAAAGTGACAAAGTACAATGATTGCATAGCTTTGAAGGTTGAGAAACTAAGAGGGATTCAACCTTTAGGTTTATGAGGGTAGAATGAACCTTCCAAGTATGTTCAGAAGAAGTCATGGTAGGAGATGGCCATTTGTTTGATCATAGAAGGGTTACTCATTTAATTGCTGATATAACCCCTCTGCATGCACATAGGTAACCAAGTTGGACCTTCATCTTCTGTCGTGGCCTCCACTGGTTAATTATTAATTGCAACGTTTTCGGATATGATTGATTGCAGGTCTCCCAAAAAAGAATATTGTTGATCATGACGAATCATCATGTTGTTTCGATTAGAGATTGAAGATGGTATTTGGGATGGATACCAAGAAATCCCAGATACCATATTCACTCTCTAATAGAAACAACATGAGGATTCATCATGATAAAAAATATTCTTTTTTGGGAAAGTTGCAATCGGTCACATCTGAAAATGTTGTAGTTAATAATTACCTGGTAGAGGCCGTGACGATGGAAGAAGGCCCAATTTGGTTTCCTATGTGCATGTAGAGGAACTGTATAAACAATTACATGAGTAACCCTTTTATGGTCAAAGAAATGAACACAGAAATGGAAATAGGTGCCTTCTACTTCAACCATGATGACTGGATATCAGCTCAGCAAAGGAAATCTAACTTTATCATTAACCCTCATGGAGAAGGTGTGCAGGCTAAGCCTTGTTTTCTGTCCTTCAAAGAATAACCTTTATGTCTTACAAAATTCTCAAAGTGATATTTTCAACATGTAATGAGCTCTAGTCGTGGGCAATTTTGTTTCTTTGGGGAAACATTGGAAATTAGGGTTCTCTTAGATTATTGTTCTAACTTGATACTTCACCAATTTTTGAGCTCCATGAATTCAATTTACAATATTTTGTTGAGCCTTATTCTGCGAAAAGTTGACCCACATTTTTTTTTTTTTGATAAGAATAATTATAGTTTTCTAATAATTTGATAGTATGTAACATTTACAAAGTTTGATTCTTCTATTGAGTTGAACTATGATTTTGGAAGAGAGGTGAATCGCAAACAAAAAATATTTATGCATCTAGATATGTTGACAAATATCTATCTTAGTCTATATGTTATTAAACACATAGAGGTTTATGCTTGGGGTTTTGACAAATATCCAAAACAACCTAGGTTTATGCTTGAAGTTTTGATAGAGATTAAGATGACTGATAGAAGTTTGCACCTTGAAAAATTTGATCCCTCTCGACACTTAATAGATACAGGGTCAAAATAGATCTTTATTCAAAGTGTAATTGAGACAATTTTTTTTTTTAACGTAACATTATGTTAGTGACAATATCTCCCCCATATTGGATTGTAGAGAACCTCTCGATGCAATCTATCATATCTGAAAATGTTGTAGTTAATAATTACCTTGTAGAGGTCGCGTCAGTGGAAGAAGGCCTAACTTGGTTTCCTATGTGCATGTAGAGGAACTGTATGAAAAATGACACAAGTAACCCTTCTATGGTCAAACAAATGAACACTGAAATGGAAATGGGTGCCTTCTTGAAAAGAAAAAAACTAGATCTTAGAATGCACACCTTCTCCATGAGGGTTAATGATAAAGTTAGATTGCCTCCAATGAGTTGATTTCAAGCAACTTGTTTGAAGTGGAAGGCACCCATTTCCATGTCATTTTTTCAAATGTAGAAAGGTTATTCATGTCATTGCTGATATAACCCCTCTAAAAGCACATAGGTAACCAAGTTGGACCTTCATCTTCTGTCACACTCTCCACTGGTTTATTACTAATTGCAATGTTTTTGGATATGATTGATTGTAGGTCTCCCAAAAAACTAATATTGTTGATCATGATGAGTCATCATGTTGTTGTGATCATAAATTGAAGATGGTATTTGGGATGGATACCAAGCAATCCAAGATACCATCTTCAATATCTTATAACAACAACATGATGA
This sequence comes from Picea sitchensis, assembly GCA_010110895.2. Taxonomy (NCBI): domain Eukaryota; kingdom Viridiplantae; phylum Streptophyta; class Pinopsida; order Pinales; family Pinaceae; genus Picea; species Picea sitchensis. The sequence continues at coordinate 277,537 of SNQJ01S0009352.1, forward strand.
TTCATCATGATCAACATTATTATTTTTTGGGAGACTTGCAATCCATCATATGTGAAAATGTTGTAGTTAATAATTATCTAGTAGAGGTCGCGATGATGGAAGACGACCCAAATGGACTGGTAAAAGAACATTGGGGAATTCTTCATCCCAGATAGAGGTGGGAGTAACAGATCGTATTACCAGTCATTTGTATTGTAGACATAGGGTAGTATTTTTTTTTCATGTAGGGTTTTGGTCATAAAAACCCCAATGTCACTTGCATTGTTAGGACCGTGGTAGTGTTATAGGTACTAACAGGTAAGAGAGTAGTTATAAATTTTAGGATCTTAAATTAAACATTGAAGTGATAAGTAAATACTCATTATATCATCGATTTGAAAACTTAAGTTGAATTGTAAGGACAGTCGATGATAGTAAGGACTCTAGCAAACCTTCAGACTCAAGCCTTCTAACAAAACACTTACTCGCTCGAGATCTAGAAACGTTTCAAGGATAAATGTACAAATAATTTTAATTTTTTTTTGGTGATTTTTGAGGCACATTACAAATGGTATCAGAGAAAAAGTTACAACATTGGGCCTGAACAGGGCCACATTAATTTATTAGTATATATTCTGATTTATGAAAAAACTAATAAATCTTGTGGAATACAAACATAAAGATTTTTTGTTTTGTGTTGAATAATGGCAGCCCCAGAAGGTGCATAAATCAGGGTGGAAGACAATCTGCAGCAAGGACCTCCTGGAGATCCAAGACATAATAGTGATGGAAGCTCATCCACAGAGGTGTTGGAAACAATGAGAAACCTTATTGTTGAACTATAGGTTTTCAAGTCCAACAATGAAAAATTGAAGAAGGCACAACAGGAACAACAAGAGATAAAAGAAGTCCTACTGCGTAGAATAGAAACCAAGAAAATCCCAAAAGATGATAAACCTGAGGAAGAGGTCAGCAAAAGGGCCTCCAAGAATTTTGGTGCGAAAAAAGAAAAAGGAGACAGTTTGTCTGAAGGGACACCTTCAACTGAAGACAAAACCATACCATACAAAAAAAGAAAACAAACAGACCACCTTGAAAGAGATTTTAAAAAGATTAAACCAACTACTTTTGATGGAGAGTCCAAGACAGAAGAAGAAGCTGAGGCATGGTTGTTGTACATCAAAAAATACTTCCAAATCTACAACTATTCCAACAACATGAAGGTCATAATTGAGGATAAGGTAAAAATAAAATGATTCTTAAGTTGTTTACCACAATCCTATAGGGACAAAATTGAGTTTGACAAACCCAAATCGTTGAGTGAGGCATTCAGGAAGGCACAAATGTGTTATGACCAGTATAAACAACGGGTAGAGTTTCCCAAGACTTGGAAGGATAAGAAAAAATATGGAATGAACTAGTGGAAGAAGGGATACCAGCTAGCTCCTTATTGGAATGCAACAAAAAGTATCCCAAGGAAGAATTTTCACTCCAATCATCTGAATACGCAAGGTAGTGGTAAACTGGGAAACCTGGGAACGAAGAAGTTTGGGGACAACTCCCGCGATCCATTAAGATGTTGGGAGCGTGGAGAGCCTCATCTAAGGAGGAACTGTCCACGTCTAATTGCAGCAAACAACACTGCTGTCCACAATTTGCAGGAAGCCTCGACAGTGGGAGACATGGGAAGAAGTATGGATCGGATAAATGCAACCATATATGGTCGACAAGCTGACCACCAGTCCTCGGTGGTAGAAATCGAAGGTAAAATCCATGACACTCGAATTTCTATTTTAATTGACCCTAGAGCTACCTTAAGTTATATTACTCTTGATGTAGTAGAGTTGAATAAACTTAAGAATCAAAAGAACAAAAAATCTTGGTTGGTACAAGTAGCAACAGGTGATAAAAGAAAAGTAGTTAACTTTATTTTTGGTTTTGAGTTCAGCTTATATGGTCAAAAGATAAGGACGAATGTGAACATCCTACCACTAGGATATTATGATATGATTATCGGGATGGATTGGTTGGAACAACACAAAGCAGTACTAGACTGTTATACAAAGATACTTAGCTACAAAGATAATTTTGGCACTATTAGAACAACCCAAGGCATACCAAAACCTATGTCAGACAGACAAGTGTTAGTGATGCGATTCAAGAAATGTATTAGAAAGGGATGTCAAGTTTACACCATCCAAGTGAAAAATCTTTTAGAAAAAGAAAATAAACCCAAGTTAGAAGACTTTGCTGTCCTAGGTGAATTCAGAGACATGTTTGTTGATGAGATACCAGAATTACCTCCTAGGAGAGAAATATATTTCTCCATAGACTTACTACCTGGATCAGCCCCCATCTCAAAAGCACCATACCGAATGAGTCGATCAGAACTGACAGAATTAAAAATACAATTACAAGAAATGTTGGACAAAGAATATATCAGACCAAGTGTCTCACCATGGGGTGCATGAGTCCTCTTTGTGAAAAAGAAATACGGTAATTTATGACTATGTATTGATTATAGACAACTGAACAAAGTGACCATTAAGAACAAATGCCCCTTACCACGGATAAATGATCTGTTCGATCAAGTTGGTGGGACCAAGATCTTCTCAAAATTGGATTTATGACCAGGACATAAACAAAACAACTTTTCGAACAAGATACAGACACTATGAGTTTGTAGTCATACCTTTCGGACTCACTAATGCACCAACCACATTTATGTTCTTAATGAACAACATTTTCAGCCAGTAATTAGACAAGTTCATAGTAGTATTTATCGACGATATTCTGGACTATTCTAAAATGGAGGAGGAACATGATGAATATTTATGAAAATTTCTCCAAACACTAAGCAAACACAAACTATACGCAAAATTCGACAAATGCGATTTATTTCAAAAAGAAATACAATATTCAGGACATGTCATCTCCTCGGAAGGTATTCCTGTAGACCCAGAAAAGATAAAAACCATCATGGAATGGACAGTACCTAAGGATGTGGTAGATATCCGTTCAGTTATGGGAATCACTGGTTATTATCATGGATTTATAGAAGGGTTCTCCAAGATAGCCTACCCTATCACGTCATTAGAAAAGAAAGCGACCAAGTTTAACTGGTCGCAAAAGTGTCAAGACAGTTTTAACAAGCTAAAAGAATTATTGACATCGATGCCCATCTTGAAGGTTGCAGACCAAGATAAAGACTTCACAGTATGCGTTGATGCAAGTAAAGAGGGGCTAGGTGGTGTTCTAACATAAAAAGGGCACGTGATTTGTTATGAGTCCCAGAAATTAAAGGAACATGAGCGAAATTATGTCACTCATGACTTAGAATTAGCAGTAATACATGCCTTAAAAATGTGGCGACACTATATAATGGGCAGAAAATTCTTATTATTGACAGATAATATTGGAGTGAAATATCTGTTTAACCAACCAGACCTTAATGCAAGACAAGAAAGGTGGCTAGCCTTCTTGAGCGAATTCGACTTCGAGGTCAGACATATCAAGGGTAAGGAAAATAAAGTAGCAAATGCTTTAAGCAGAAGAGTACATGGGTTATTTGAGATAAATATCAACAAGGCAGAAAGTGATCTGGAACAAAGAAGAAGAACGACAGGTATTAACGATAGGAATTACACTAAGATGATGGCAGACTTTCAAAATAGTATCGCAAACCCAGATAAACCAAATATAAGTATCGACAAGAAAGGACTTTTAAGATTTAAAAACAGACTATACATACTAGATTCAACAGAGTTAAAATTTATTGTTTTAGATGAAGTGCATAAGAAACCGTATTCTGGCCATCCAGGTTAATAGAGGATAATAAGAGCACTCAGAAAACTATTTTACTAGCGTAACATGAAGGGTGAAACAACAAAGTACTTGGATAGGTGCCAAGATTGTCAGTAGGTTAAGGACAAAAACCAGCATCCAACCAACCTATTACAGCCATTTCCAGTACCAGAATGGAAATGGGAGACCATATTGCTGGACTTTATAACAGGTTTGCCTAAAACTCAGAAATAAAATGATTCAATCATGGTTGTAATCGATAAACTGAGTAAGTATGCATACTTTATTCCTGTAAAGTCTACTTTTAAAGCTATTAATATTGCTGAAATATTCATGAAAGAAATTTTTAGACTGCATGGTATTTCTAAAATGGTGATTTCAGATAGAGATGTAAAATTCACATCCGCTTTTTGAAAGGAATTGTTTGCAGGGCTAAATATTGATTTGAATTTCAGTACGAGTTATCATCCACAAACGGATGGACAAAACGAAAGGACAAATCAAATCATAGAGAATATTCTCCGCATGTATATAAGAACAAATCCGAACAAGTGGGAAGACTACCTACACTTGGTAGAATTTGCATATAACAATGGGTACCAAACTTTGTCTAAGTTGAGCCCTTTCAAAATACTGTACGACAAAAAGTGTACAATTCCAATTAGCTGGGATAACCCAGCTGACAGACTCATGGTTGGGCCAGAGATGATCCAAGAAATGGAGAACATGGTAAGAAAGGTACAATAAGACTTGAAAGAAGCACAGGACAGACATAAGAGCTATGCAGATTAGAAAAGAGGACATGTGGAATTTCAAGTGGGAGACCATGTTTACTTGAAGGTCAAAGCCCAAAAAAGCTCACGGAAGTTAGGGAACTATGCCAAGCTGGCACCCAGGTTTTGTGGGCCCTTCGAGATACTGGCTCGAATTGGACCCGTAGCACATCATATTTCACTACCAGCTAATCTAAGAATTCATAATGTATTTCATGTTTCTCTGTTAAAAAAATATATTCATGACCCTACTCATATGATCGATTGGAACTTGCTGCAGGTGGAACCCGAAGGCAAGTTCCAAGTGGAACCCCTGCGCATTCTAGACCAGAGAGAAATAACACTTCAAAATAGAGCCATCATTCAGGTAAAGGTGTAATGGAAGCACTTTAGTTGTGAGGAGGCCACTTTGGAATTGGAGGGAGATTTGCGGAAATCTCATCCAATCCTATTCCAGGAAAGGAACGAACACTAAGGATAGTGTTTTACTGAAGGGGGAAAGGATGTGACATCCCTCCCCCCAAAAAAATATTTTTTATTTTCGAAATAGGCTGGAAATTTATTTCCGTTTTTGGAAAATTCGAATTTGAATTTTTTTTGCCATTTATGGAAATTTTGAATTTTGAATTTAATAATTGTATTTAATTATTGTGGATATTGGGAAGAGATCTGTTTGAACTCAACTAGCCATTTGACTATGACACTTGTGTCACAACAGAATATTTATATTAATTGCAGGAGGAAAAATGGAACATCCATGTTAAAATCAGCTCACCATGACTCCATGAGTGGGGAAACATGTTGGAACTGCCTCTAGGCTGATTATGAGAAGTGGAAAATTAGAGATTTGGGCACTGGAAGCCCCTAAAAATCAGGGATTAAGAAAGCTGTGAAAATCACCAAAGGAGGTAAAAAGACCTTGGCAAAAAAATTTGATAAATAGCATCTGCGAGGAGGCAGGACATTGCCAAGTATGCTGGGAAAAGATTTTTGAGCTCTCTTGCTATTATGAGCACTGTAGATTGAGTGTGAGGCAAGAGGATCCTGTTGAAACATAATTTCCTTGCTATTATGAGCACTATTGAGTAAGTGTGAGGCAAGAGGATAACTGTTGGAATTGAAGGACATTGTTGAGGAGGAGTTTCCAAGTTCGCCCTCATGGATTCATGGTCAGGCTAGGGGATGAATCGGACAAATATATTTGGCTGCCCTGTTCTACGATTGGGAGGAACGTGGTTGTTCCCTTTGTCTTCCCATGGATTGGATTAAGATATGTTAATTTTCCCCTCTCTATTATGAATGGCTATGTCTTTTGATATTATGTATCTATTGAATATGAACTGGAATAAGTTACATTGTCTGTCTATATGACCTTTTTACATCTAGGGTATTGTATCTGATTAAATTGGATCTGTAATGATTTCTTCCCACTTTCTGTTCGAATGTTTTTATATGATGCTATTTATCTAAAAATATTCTCTAACAATATGAAACAATATATTAGATGTGTATAGAATGCAAAATTTTGGGAGTTAAAGAATTTTGGAAACCCCTTTTTGTTTTTTTTTGGATGCTAAAATAATCTTGAGAATTGAGGCCTTTTAGAGGTTTTGTTTTCCTTGTTTCTTTTCAGAATGGGCTACCCTTTCCTTAGTCAAGGTCTATGACAAATTTAGAGATTTTCCCTTACATAAAACCTTTATCCTTTTGTATCCTTCTATGCGTGTAAAATTCTTAAGTCTTTATGCTTTCGGAATTCGGGAATTGTTGGGTGCTGTTGTTCGACATTTGAAACCTGGAAACCCGAATCTAGAAATCCAGAAGTGTTAAGTCCACACCCTTTAACTTTTCAGAATTTGGGAATTGTTGTGTTATGATGTTTGACATTTGAAACCCCGAAAACCCGAATCCCGAAATCCCGAAGTGTTAATTCCACACCCTTTCACTTTTCAGAATTTGGGAATTGTTGTGTTATGTTGTTTGACATTTGAAACCCCGAAAACCCGAATCCCGAAATCCCAAAGTGTTAATTCCACACCCTTTCACTTTTCAGAATTGGAGAATTGTTGTGTTATGTTGTTTGACATTTGAAACCGCAAAAACCCGAATCCCAAAATCCCAAAGTGTTAATTCCACACCCTTTCACTTTTAGAAATTCAGGAATTGTTGTGTTATGTTGTTTGACATTTGAAACCCCAAAAACCGAATTCTGAAATCCAGAAGTGTTAATTCCACACCCTTTCACTTTTCAGAATTCGGGAATTGTTGTGTTATGTTGTTTGACATTTGAAACCCCAAAAACCCGAATCCCGAAATCCCGAAACGTTAGTTCCACGTTCTTTTCTTTTCTCAATTCGAGAATTGTCTGTGGTTGATGTTTCAACTTTTGAAGTCGTGGGATTCTGAACCCAGAAATCCCGAAATGTTAGTTCCACGTTCTTGTCTTTTCGCAATTTCGGGATTCGTTTGTATTTGATGTTTGGATTTTTGAAGTCACGAAATTTAGAACCCCGAAATCCTGAAGTGCTGGGCATTTAAACATTTTCAGAAGTCTGTTCATGTTTATGTTGGACATCGAAACTCGTGAATTCCCGAACCCAGAAATCCCAAAATGTGGGACCCACCTTTCCTCTTTCTCCTTTTCAGAGGTTTGTATCTGTTGATGTTTGGCTTCTGTACTCGCGAAATCCCGAATCCCCAAACCCCGAAGAGATCGGTATCTTTTCGCAATTTCGGGAAATGTTGTTTGTTGATGTCTGGCTCTTGTACTCGCAAAACCTCGGAATGCTGGCCCACAGTCGTTTCGTATTTTGTATTTTGGAAAACAACAGGGTCCCTTGTATTGTTCGGTACTTGTGATCACCAAAACCCGTTTGACCTCTGTTTCTTCACAAAGCTGTAGGAACTTAGAAGAAACTTACTGTTATGGGAACAACCCTAATAATGTAATAAATGGACTGGTAAAAGAATGTTGGGGAATTCTCCATCCCGAATAGAGGTGGGAGTAACAGATCGTATTACCAGTCGTTTGTATTGTAGACATAGGGTAGTATTTTGTTTTTATGTAGGGTTTTGGTCATAAAAACCCCAAAGTTTCTTGTGTTGTTAGGACTGTGGTAGTGTTATAGGTACTAACAGATAAGAGAGTAGTTATAAATTTCAAGATCTTAAATTAAACATTGAAGTGATAAGTAAATACTCATTTTATCGTCAGAGAAAAAAGGAGGAAAAAATCGCGTGAGGAGCGTGAGGGTGTGAGGAGCACGACCTAAGCGTGGAGCATAGTGAAGCGAGCAACGAGTAGGGTTCCCCCAGCGATGGACGTTGGTGGGGGATTTGTCCCCATCTCTCCCCCTTTTCCAGAGATCGATGCATTTAGGAAACTTGTGGCCGAGGCTTCAAAGAGACCGCCGTCAGTAGCTGAACAAAAATTTGTCAAGAAACTGGAATGCATCCCAAGCGTAGAACTTCCATTAGAAGAAACTTGCAGGTCAACAATCAATCTTGCAGACAGAGCCCTCATCAGGCAATTTACCGGGCTCTGGCCCTCTCCCAAATCCGTCGAAGCCTGGGTACAGAGGAATTGGAGCCCGCTCATCTCAGAAGGGATAAAGAGTCATCTTGTAGGGAAAGGCTACTTCATTTTCGTCTTTGAAAACCCTAAAGATAAAAGCCTCATCTTCAGAAACGACCCATATTTCATGGGACCCCAGGGGTTATATCTAAACAAATGGACCCCGGATTTCGATCCATCTTAGGATGTGCCATCTGTCGTTCCAGTGTGGGTTCATCAGTGGATCATAGTCCAAAAAATAGGGACAAAAAGCTCTATAAGCAAAGGAACAATGAAGAGTGGAAACCCCGGGCAACTAGAGCAAGAGCAACTCGACTGGGACCCCAAACCCACACCGCAATCAGTAACTCAAACAATAAAAGCTCAATAAGGAAACAGAAGAACCAGAAATAATCATGGACAACAGGGAACATCCAAAATCCCCCCCAAAAAGGAAAGATACAGGGGAACGAGGGAAAATGGCAGGAATCCTGGATGCAACCCCCTCTCCTTCATATGCAGACATAGCCAGAAATAAAATGATAGAACCAGCAAGCTCCTCTAAGGATGAGATCTTAGAAAGGCCAGCCAAAAGAGCAGGAAGGAAGTCCCGTAAATAAGCAAGGGAGGAAGAGGCATAAAGACAAAAGACCCAAGGAATCCAACCCACCATAGAAATGTCAATCAACAGATACAAAAGAATAAGGTCTCTAAAAGGAGGAGGCCCATCCACCCCCAATAGTAAGTAATGAAAATCGTCTCTTGGAACTGTAGAGGTCTGGGGAACTCGACGAAAATCGAAGTGGTTAAGGACTAGATTAAAGTGGAACCAACAGACATTCTCATGCTCCAAGAGACAAAAATCGAAGGGGAAGCCCTTCTAGAGATTAGTAAAAACAAATGGCAGAAGAATACAGGGAAAGCGATCAGTGCAAGGGGCTCCTCCGGAGGAATAGCAACACTGTGGAAGGAATATCAATTCAGCCTCGTCAACTCCTACAACACTCAGCATTGGATCTTCACAGAACTGAAGCATACAACAAGTAGGTTAACCATTGCATTATTCAATCTTTATGTACCAACTTTGCACTCCGAAAAGAAAGACTGTTGGAAAACTTTAAATGAGTATCTAGAACTAATTTCCCCAAACAATATAATCATTGTTGGAGATCTCAACCTAGTAATGAATGGAGAACAAAAGAGGGGAGGAAGGACCAACAAGGATCAACAGATTCATGTAGTAGAAGACATGATATAGCAGTGGGATCTAATGGATTTTAAACCACACAGAGAGCTCTACACCTGGACCAATAATAGGACAGCGGAGGAACACATTTCTACCAGATTGGATAGGTTTTTTGTTCAAAGCACTTTTCTATTGGAAAGGAAGCTAATATCCACAACCATCCTCCCCAAGCTTACCTCGGACCACAAACCCATCCTTCTTTCATTAGAGGAAGAAGAAAATTTAGGCCCAATCCCGTTCAAATTCATCCCTTTGTGGAAAGAAAAGAGTGGCTTCTATGAGACAGTTCGACTAGCATGGGCCACCACAGTTACTGGGTCTCCCCACTTTGTCTGGGAACAAAAATTAAAAATAACAAAAACAACACTCAAGGAATGGAGAAAAAGCCCGAAAAGCAATCCCAACACCCAAAGAATGGAGCTAGTGTAGCAATTGGGAAAGCTGCAGAATGAAATGGAAATAAAAGATATTGCTAATACAGATCTGGAAAAGGAGCAAGCAATCCAAAGTAAAACTTACCACTCCTTCAGAATCGAAGAAGAATACTAGAGACTAAAATACCACAGCTTATGGTTGGAATCCACAGACAGAAACACATATTACTTCCATCGCCAATTTAAAGCCTAGCTCTCCAGAAATCACTACTCTGAAATCACAACCAATGATGGGAATATTTGCAAAGGAATAGATCAAATAAAGGCTGTTGTTGTCTCCCATTTCCACCATCTTTACAACAAAGAGAATGATGATAATGAAGAAGGTATTAAGGAATTCCTCAAGAACATCCCAACTCTGGTTACAAAAGAAGATAACACAGCACTATTGAGTCCAACCAACGAAGAAGAAATCAACAAAATCATCTGGTCCATGGCCCCTGATGAAGCTCCAGGGCTAGACGGGTTCACTATTCATTTTTACAGGATATGTTGGAATATAATCAAATCTGATCTCATTAGAATGATAAAAGGATTCCTACAGAAAGAAAAACTGGGAGTTGGCACCAACTCAACTTTCCTCGCTTTAATCCCGAAAGAAAGAAACCCCACCTCCTTTGATAGATTCAGGCCAATCTCCCTTTGTAATGCCTCTTATAAGATAATTGTAAAACTCCTTGCAAACAGAATAAAGCCACTACTGGGCAAGCTCATCTTAGAATCACACGGAGGATTCGTCAAAGGGAGACACATCCTGGACAATGTAATCCTAGTTTAGGAAGCTATGCATTCCAGCAAACTCAGAAAAGAGAAGGGCATGTTGATCAAGTTAGACATGGCTAACGCCTTCGACAAAGTAAAGTTTTCCTTCCTATATCAAGTGCTACTCTCATTCGGATTTGAGCAAGAGTTTGTAAACTTGATACAAGCCTGCACCCACAGCCCATGGATAGCACCTTTGGTAAATGAGAGGCCAACAGAGTTCTTTAAATCTTCGAGGGGGTTGAGGCAAGGTTTCCCTCTCTCTCCTTTTCTATACATTTTAATGGCAGATTCACTCAGCAAGAAGTTGGAGCAGGAAAGGTTAATAGGAGCTGCCCCATGCTTGAGAATTACGAAAGACCTTAAGCCTATTAATCATGCTCTGTTTGCGGATGACTCTCTTATTCTAGGAGGAGCCTCAAACAGAGTAGCTTCTACATTCAAGAGCATACTTCAAGAATACTGCAAAGTGTCAGGAGCTTTGATAAGCGAAAGGAAAAGTGCTATCTATAGTTGGAATGCAGCAGAACACGAAACTCAAAGGATTGCCCGCACCCTGGGGTTCAAAGGGTATGCAGATTGGGAAAAGATAGAGTACCTTGGGCTTCCATTATCACTGGGCATAAATAAAGTCAACTTGTGGGAAGGAGTCTTAACAAAAATTAAAGGAAAAATTGATGCTTGGGGAGGAAATTGGCTCACACATGGAGGAAAATTAACACTGATAAAGCCAGTTCTCTCCTCATTGCCGATCTACCTAGCAACCTACCTCCTGGCACCCAAATCGATTTCTGGGCAAATAAACAAGTTGCTGAGAGATTTCCTGTGGCACGGTGGTAAAGGGAATCAACACAAGTTCCATTTGGTCAGATGGGAAACAATAAAGCTGCCTCTCAGAGAAGGCGGGCTCCAGATTAGAGATCCAACTCTTGTCAACACTGCACTTGGATGAAAAATCCTTTGGAATATGCACAGTGAGCCTTCTCATCCTGCCAGTAAAGGCTATTGCACAAATACATTCCCAGCGCTAAATTTCAAAATTTACAAAACACCACCTACAGGAAAAGCACGCAGCTATGGCAATTGTGCCTCAAAGGGACGCGAATCTTCACCCAGGATCTGTAACGCGTTCCTGGAAATGGAAAACGGACTTACCTATGGACAGATCGGATAATGGGGAGGCCGTCCCTTGCGTCAAATGCCAGCCTGAACAAAATTCACGTTTTTCTTGCCCACAGAGGAAAACAAAGTATTAGTGACATCTCAAATTGGAATGAGGACGGTTCCTGGTCAGAATGGCATTTCGGCATTGTCCCAAATCACCTCCTCCAACAGCTTGAATCGCTCAAAGAAAAGCTCCGAGAGGCAACACCTGTGCACAAGACTGAAAAAGACAACTGGGGCTGGGGACCCAGAGGGAATTACTCTATAGCCAAAGGCTACGCTATGCTTCAACGCCAGAAAGATAGACCACCCCTAGAAAAAATTTGGAAGGAGGTATGGGACTCTACTGCGATTCCCAAGGTAAATTTTTTCTTCTGGACTCTAATGCACAAAAAGATTCTGACTGGCAAAAACTTAATGAAAAGAAACATTGCAGGCCCTCAAAGATGTGCTCTATGCGAAGAATCCATGGAAACATCCGATCATTTGTTTGTAGACTGTCAATTTGCAAACAAAGTCTGGATCCTTACCCTCCATGGTCTGAAGGTCGCTGCCCCCTCTAACAACTCAGTTGTAGATCTTTTTACAACCTGGAAGGACTGCTATCCCTCACTTTCAATGAAAACTCTATGGGCCAGAGTTTGGATCTCCATCCCTAAGTATGTGTGCTGGAAGCTTTGGCTTGCAAGAAATGAGCAAATCTTCAACAATACAGCATGGACCCCCAGCATGGTAGCTGTGAAAGCAAAAGGTCTCCTCTTAGAAACTTTGAGTTCTCAAAACCACAAAACAGACATCCCGCTGCAGCAGGAAGAAAATAATTGGCTCGGTAACTCTGTTCTCACTCTTCGGACCCAAAGCATTGAAAAACCCCATTCCAAAACAAAATGGAGGCTAAGAAACAATCATGACACTTTCCAGAGATGGTGGCAGAAGCAAGGAATAACTACAACATTCTTCGACGTCGCCTCCAAGGGAAATCCTGGTACAACGGGAGCTGGAGGAATCATTTACTCCAGCGAAGGGAAAACTCTAGGAACCTTCTATTGGGGACTCGGACAACGAACCAACAACCAAGCATAAATCTTGAGTTTGACAAAAGTCTGCCAGATAGTCAAGGAAAGAGGCCACCGGAACCTACAAGCGTTTGGAGATTTTGAAATCTTGATCAAAATGATACACTCAGGAGGACAGTTCAATGATGCTGGCCTAAACAAGAACTTGCAAATGCTAATACACATTCTCCAGGACTTCACCTCCTTCAACTGCTACCATATACTCAGGGATTCAAACAAAGAAGCAGATACTTTATCCAATAAAGGTTGCCTCTGGGCCCAAGGAGAACTATGCATAAATGATGGAGACCCAATAAAAATTTGTATTCCTTGAAAAGGACAACAACGTGTAAAATATTGTAGATGGTTTTGTGAAGGATGTAAGGCTTCTACCAGCTGGATTTCCCATTTAATAAATACATAACCGTTTTAGTTAAAAAAAAATAAAAAAAATACTCATTATATCGTCGATTTGAAAACTTAAGTTGAATTGTAAGGACAGTCGATGAAAGTAAGGACTCTAGAAAACCTTCAGACTCAAGCCTTCTAACAAAACGCTTACTTGCTTGAGATCTCAAAACTTTTCAA
>SNQJ01S0009353.1:8850-22448 GCA_010110895.2 Picea sitchensis
TCAGCAACACCATTTTGTTGTGGTGTATATGGAACAATGTGTTGCATTTGGATTCCCTGTGTAGTGCAGTAGCTTGTAAAATTATTGTTCACATATTCACCTCCATTATCTGTTCTTAACCTTTGAATTTGATGTCCAGATTGTTTTTCTACAAGGGCCTTGTAGGCCAAAAACTTGCCAAAAGCTTCACTGTTGAGTTTTAAGAAGTAAACCTATGTACGTCTGGAAAATTCATCAATGAAATTTAAGAAATAATTGCACACAGAAAAACAAGGAGAAGAAAGTGGACCACACAAATCACTGTGAACAAGATGCAAAGGACCCGAGGCATACCAAGACGCACGTTTGTCAAAACTGTCCCAATGATGTTTGTCGAGAGCACAAACGGCACAAACACCATCTCTGCATGAAATAAGAGGAAGACCAGTCACCATCTGTTGATTACATAGTTGCTGCAATGAGCGATAGTTTAGATGAACAAACTGCTCATGCCAAAGTTTTCTCAAGTCATCGCTATGAGCAACAAAAACTGATGACCCAAAGTTGTCAAACTTGTACAACTTAGTAATATCATCAGCAATTCCAGTTGCAAGAACATGCTTAGGATCTTTTAGATCATTGATTACAACTTGGTGAGGTGAAAACTTGATAGTTTTACCTTCACCTGAATGAGTGATTTGATATACTGATAGAAGGTTACAAGAAAGACTTGGAACACATAATACATCATTGAAATAACCATTATCTACTTGAATTGTTCCAGATCCTACAACACTAAGAGATGTATCATCACCAACAAATATTTTCTTGGTGTTACATTCATTTAGAGCATAAAATATGGATTTATCCTTAGCCATATGATAAGATGCTCCTGAATCAATAAGCACTCTTCAGAAGAAGAAGTAGTAGTATAATTTGAATTGAAGGAGAAACCAGAATTATAAAGTGCATGTCCGTGAGAAGAAGAAGTAGAATCAATACTGATGTTGTGCTTCTTCATCGCTGCTTCTAAAGCTGCCATCTTCTTGAAACATTTGGACTCATCATGACCATCTTTATCACAAAAGCTGCAATGTCTGTTAGTATTCTTGCTTTTATATTTTGCTTCTTTGTCACCAGTATGAGCTGAAGTTCTCTGAGCAGGTTTGGGACCCTTATGTTGTTTGTTGTTGTAGCGAGGATGTTGCTTCTTGGGATACTTGGGTTTATCTTTTTGCCGGGCAACTAAGGATTTGTTGGAGGGACCTGCAGTGTTGATCACTCCAAATTGTACAAGCTTATCTTCCTTTCGAATCAAAGAAGCACAAAAGGACTCAAGAGTGGGTTTTTCATAAGCTTTTTCCCCTAGAGCCTCTCTCATGGCATAAAAGGTAGATACAAACACAGAATATGCACTACCTAGCTTAGAAAGAATAAGATAGATGCAACACTCGTTCTCCATCTTTATATTACATTCTTCACATAAAATTCTGAGTGTTTTAAACCTAGATAGATAGTCTCCAAGGCAAGAAAAATCATTTGGACTCAAGTTCAATATTTTATTTTCTAACTGTTGTGCTCGAATAATATTGAGTTTACCAAACACATATTCAATCATGTTCCAAGCTTCTTTGGGGTCATCAATATCTTCAAGGTGGTACCTTAAATCAGGAGAGATGAAAATTCCGATTTGTCCACGTGATTTGTCATTCCTATTATCCCACTTATCTTTCTTATCAGCATCAGTGGGTGCTTTTTCCTTTCCGAAGGTAACCCGGTACAAGCCTTTTCTTAATAAATCTTTCATATGAGATTTCCATTGGAAGTAGTTGTTGTTGGTAAGCAAGACAATACTTGTAGAAGCCATATTAAATATGCAGATAATGTGGATTTAAAAACTGAAACTGATGATCTGGATGGAAAGAGCTCGAAAAGTTATGCAGTTTTAAAAAAAATGGCACTGAAAACGGACTTCCGATGTTAGAGTTATGCCCTTTTTTAAAAAGGCACAATCGGTAACCAAATGACTACGTGATTGTGTAAGTTGCTTTATGAAGTGACCCACTTTTATAAAGAGAAGTGGGGATCACTTTTACAATGAAGTTACTTTATAACATAAAAGTTGCATGCAAAATAAATAAATCTAAAATAAAATATTAAAGCTACTTATAGTGATTCGATTTTATACTTGAAGTGAAATACACTTTACAATTTTAGCATGAACTTTTTCAAAAAAGGTAACAAAAGAGAGACTTGAACTCAAGACCTCTTACTTAATAAGACAAATTTTAACCAAATAATCTAGAAAAACATATTGTAATGTTCAAAAGGAGGATTGTGGGTGTTGTTGTTGTTGGAGAGCGTGCTAAAAAAATCTCTTTTTACCCAAGAAAAAAATTTCGTTTCTCGTTGACAAGAAGGGTTAGATATCGGTTAGCTTACTCGGAAGATGCACCTTTTCCTATCTGTTTCTGATTTTCTGAGATCACACAGGGCATGGGGAAAATATCATATGCATATCTAAAATAGTAGCAATCCAGAAATAAATAAAACAAAACCAAAATACTACTCTGCAAAAATTTAAAAAATGCGTATTCAAGCTTTATACCTCCAGATATGACTGTAATGGTCGTATCTTGGACAAAATAAAACCTTTTCGAGTGAAACGAAAAGTGTTCTTGACTAAAACGAGCGCTCTGAACGCAATGGAATAGTCCTCTCAACCCAAAAATGTATGAAAATGACAAAAAGTGGAGATGAGGCAACTCGTCTTCACGATCTCGATCTACAACAAGAGCGGGTCTTCAAACAGGCTCTGGTACCATGTTCGACAACACAGGTATTCCAACAGCGGACGAACACCTTTAGTAACCACTCACATAGCCGGATCAAATATCAACACACTGATGTTTTCACGTGGTAAAACCCCTACGGGGAAACATCCATGACCCCAACTAACGCATCCACTTGGAGTAGTTTATTAATGCAAAGAAAAAGATTACAGAGAGATTTTACAAGAGAGTTTATCACAATCAATCATCGACAAATGAACCTCCATGCTCTTTAAATAGATATCATGGACCAAATGTGTGTTAAGCCACAGATCAATGGCCGTTAAGATCGAGGAGAGTATGAACTGTCAAATCACTCTATGTCGGGAACATATCGTGACCATCAAATTTCCTAACTACAAATGCATACTAATGCATACTAAAGAAACACACTAGAAAACACACTTTTACCTAATGACACAATAGACCAAGTAGATCTTACTAACTCATAAGTGTCTAAATATCCTAACAAAATAGAATCAAGGAAAATTTATTTTTGGTGAACTAGCTGGCACCATAGATCCTTCCGCTGAATTAGTCTCAAAACTCTTTTTCTTTCCAATTCCTTTGAAAAATAAAAGATGTTTTTAAGTCCCCACCCACCAAGGGCTTTAGGAATTGCTAGTTTTTTCCATTTTACCCAAGGGACACCCCTTTTCTCACTGCTCCTAGACCAAAGAAATATGAAACATATTCTCCTCAAGGGCTCTAATATTCCTTTGATATATATGAAAGTGACATCCAATGTGTTGGTATCAATTCTAAAACTACCTTAACCAATACCAACCAACCACCCCTAGATAGCCAACAATTCCACCAATTAGAGATACCCTTCTCAAATTTGTCAATTAGCTATTTATACTATTGTTTCAAATAGACATTAGGTTTTAATAAGAAACCTAGATATTTCGACCTCTCTTCCAATTTGACCTATTTAAAAGGGAAAAAATTGGAGAGGAAATCCAAATCATCAGCTTCAACCACTTCAAAAGAGATACATGATTACCTTTCATTTACCACCATACTTGTTGCTAGAAAATATAGCTCCAAAATCTCCTTGAGTTTTTCCATTTCCCTTCTTGTCTGATCACCAAATATTAATGTGTCATCAACAAATAGTAACTGAGGTAAAAATAATCCCCTATCTTTACACCTTTGAATGTACAAAACCTCTTTGCTTCATTAATATCCCTACTAAGTCGTTTATCTAGTATAAGGAATAGTAGTGGGGAAAGTAGACAACCTTTTCTAAGACCTATACCAATCTTGAAAATTTTTGTGGCTACTCCATTAATAAGGACTGGAAAAGAAACAAGTGTGACACAACTCAAGACTTAGTTTACAAAGGGCACACAAAAGCTAGTACGAATCAACATTAACCTTAATTACATCCAATTGACTCTATCATATGATTTGGAAATATCTATATTTACTACCATATCTTTAAGGTTTCTGGTTTTAATTGAATGTATCCCTTCTTAGGCAACCCCTATTGCCTCATGAATCCACCTTCCCTCAAAAAACCCAAATTGCTCACCTAACACTGCCTAGATAACAACTCTTTCACTCTCATGGCAATTATTTTGGCGACAATCTTGTATATGCAATTACAAAGAGGAATAGGATTGAATGCTTCAAAAGTGGAATATCATTATTCAAAATGAGGACTACGAATATATCATTACATGTTTCCAACATTTTTCCTTGAGATATTGGTTTCACAATAGCTTTCATAAGGTCCCCTTCAATAGTCTATAAAAACCCAAGAAAAATTTAGCTGGCCACCCATGAAGCCCTAGAATTTTGTCTTTTTGAAATCCATTAAGGGAAACTTGGACATTTTCCCTTGAAAACTCCTCCATTAGATTGGCATTTTTTACTTCATTAACAAAGATTGGGGAAAAGGATGTCATTCTGACTATCTCTGCAATGCTTACCCTTTCTTCTTCTTTATAAACATTCCCAAAGTGTTCCACACCAGCTTTTGATATGTCCTCAAACTTATTTACCTCCACACCATCATCCTTTGGAATCTTCCAAATGGTATTTAAATTCTTTTGGTGATTAGCATATTGATGGAAAATTTTAGAATTTTCATCTCCTTTGGAAAGCCAAAGCGCCCTACTCTTCAATATCCAAGATATTGCCTTCTCATCCAACAACTTTTTCCTTCTCTTCTCTAGAATAGAAACCTCTAATTTGGATTCCTCTGATAAATACCCAACCCCATTAGACTCATACAACCTCTCCAAATTTTCTTCTACATCCAACAACTCTTTATCATCCCCAATCTTCTTTGCATGAACCCATCCAATGGTTCCCTGTTTTATATTCTTAAGGTTAGATGCAAATTGTAGTGAAATAATTTCCCTTATATTATCATCAAAGGGAGTCTATGGATCCTTTACTATCTTAACAAAGTCCTCCTCTTCTAACCAATCAACATTAAATTTGAAATGGTTGGGGGACTTCTTTCTAGCCATTACCATGTCCAAAAATATAGGGAAAAGATCTGATTCTCCCCTTGCATTAACCCATTTCTTGATTCTAAAATTTTCTTCCACTAAATAATTAGACACAAGAAATCTATCTATTCTTTTGGAAACACTGCTAGACCTCACCCTCATATTCCTCAAAGTTGGCTTGAGTTTCACGAGTTCAATGTCTAGCAGTCCAACATCCTCCAAATTTCTGAAAAAAAAATAAGTAGCGTATCCACCAAAGCATTTAGACCCCATATCTTTGAACTTCTCATGGATAAATTTAGTTCCCCCCCCTCAAGATGATATTACTCCTCATAAGATCCTTTTTTAGCAAGCTATCCCAAAAACTAACCCTATCATTATATGGACCATATATGTTCAATACCAAAAAATATTTCCCCAACTCCTAAGAGAAATCTCTAGTCCCAACTCTAAATCAATAGACTAGCTATTATAAACTAGGAAAGATTTACTTCTCCAACCAGAAATCAGACTTCTTGACCTATCCCTAACATCAATAGACATAAAGTCCCACCCCCCAAACATTTTATGCAAGTCATCCATGATCTTCCTTCCCACACACATGGTTTCTTGTAATAACATCAATCTAGCTTCAGTAACTCAACAACCCTCGTCAAAGCCAATTTCTTGTGGGGCTAGCCAAACCCCAACAATTAAAGGAGAGACAAAATCATTGTCCAACTATCAAATTTGGTTTATCGAACCTTAATAAAGGTAAGGAATTACTTGGTTTGATTTAGAATTTTATTTATGTGCTCGAAAATCTTTAAGAGAAACATTCCTAAATCACCATAGTTTTGATGAGTTAAAAGGTTAGGAAGGTCGATATTGTAACACATATTTTGAAATTGTGATCTAATGTGGGTGTACACAGGACATCCTAAGATAAAGTGTTTTCATCTTCAACCCTCTTAGTGTCACAAAGATGAAAATTTCTTTCGACCCCGGGTGTTTTAGGAATTGTCCAACGCCCTACTTCACTATGGAGCTCGTGAGAATTTGTTCTTATTTTAGTAATGTTGATTTTTTAATCGACTAGATTAAGGTTGATCACCTCCTTATAGTATCTTAATTTTATTCTATCCTCTAATTCTTTATCACACAAAATTTTCTCCTTAAATTTAAATATAATAACATTTTTAATATTATTGTTATTCTATAGAGTAACCTCTTCCTTTATTCCCCAATGATTTAGCTAATACTTGACATCTTTTTGCCACCCTTGCTCGAGTCGTAAGTGGTTTTGACTAGAGATGAAGCAATTTAAGAAGCCCCTTATCTTCCATTTTGTTTATCTTGTTCTTGTACATTAGGTACCTATTCATAGTTGTTCTCTCAATGGGGGAAAGACCCGCTTCTATTAGGAAGGGATAAGGTGTATTGCCTTTAATTTTGAGATTATAAGTTATAAAATGCTTTTGGATTTTCTAAATTCTTTCTCCATGATTCTCTATAGATGTTGCAGCCCCAAACTTCACAACCATATAAGATAATAGGAGTGACAAGAGTCTCAAAGAGGAGTTTCTTCTTATCCCATAGTAAAAGGTTCACATACTTACAACTATTTTCAAGTCCATAATAAATTTTCCACCCTCCATTTATCCTTTTCTCAAAGTTATAGTTCCAGTTAAGCTTGTGATGAAGATCAACTATGAGATAGTTGTGTGTGTGTGTGTGTGTAACCAATGTTAATTCAAACCATTGGAAACCAAACATGTAAAGTTTGTTCATTTGTATTGAATGTAAGGGTGCAAATAACAAAATTACATCAATAGAAAAAAAAATTTATTTATGAGAGAAAACACATAAACAATGAAGGCTTTAATTGTCTCCACAACATACTATGTCATGAGTCATGACTCAAGACTTATCAAATAATCAAGAATTCAAATCAACTATATCGTCAATGATATCCTCTCTTGGATATTTTGGATCATCCTCATGGCCTATTGCATGGGTACGCTCCATAGCTTGTTGACTCAATGCCCTTCAAGGTCCATGGACAACACCAATATAGTTTAGGATTTTATGATGTTAGAAGTGTTTCTTTTTGTTTTTATATCATATTTTTTGTTTTTTGTTTTTTTTAGGCTGACTTAGTGAGGACCAATCAGCCTCATTCCACTGTCCACTTTGACCCATAAACCATCCAATTACATTGGTTCTGACATGAACTAGCCAACTTAAAACTTTGAACCAATCCAAAACTAGTTTAGTACATTAGTTTGGGCCAGTTTAGGGTGAGAATGATCTAGATTGGATTGAAAAAAAATGAAAGAAATCAATAATATGGAAAATAAACACAAAGACACAATGGAAACCGAATTCTATTACTGAAAGAATAGTGAAAAATGATGTACATACAAAATGGCTAGAATGGTAGTAACTATCTTTGAGAAGAGATGTGTTTGCTATGCTCATTCTAAAAAAACTCATAACTAGACATTGAAACTACATTTTATCATAATTCCAAAAAAACATAATAAGATCCTAAAACTACATTTTTTATAATTCCAAATATCATAATAGGATAAAACTTTAAGATATCAAAACCTTAACTCTAGGAGATGAGGTGGCAAAAGAAATTCGGGCCCCAAGAAGCCTAGTTGGAACATCAATTTCTCAGGGTTATAACTTCCACATACAAAGTCCATTTTGGGCACTCTTTGGACCATTATTTTTTTTATAATATCTAAAATTTTGGTAGGTCTAGCCTAGTGAGGAGGTTTGACCACACCAAAAATACATCAAAATTTTAGTACCTGCAAATTGGAAAGATTATGAATATTTCTAAGATGATGGCATATTCAAGATAATTGTTGAGTTAACTATTGAATGCCCCCCTAGATAATTTGTTTCCCCTTGGGAAGAAATGGTTAGAGGTCCCCATTACTTCAAGTCCGCATATCATATGGGGAAACTTTCACTAGATTTGGTTCTTGGTGAACCACTTGTCTTGGTGAAGAGGTTACCCTACTTTGACAACCTACTAGAGTTGTATATTTTGTCGGAGGGTGCTCTTCATATTGGTATCCATGATAGCTTGTTCGATGCAAAAAAGGTTTATCTCTATAGTGGCTAATTTCTCTACCACCTCTGATGTGTCCAACAAAGGTGGAAAGTATCACTAAAGCAAGTCCACAATAAAAATAGGGTTTAAATCAAGGTAAGGTATCTCGTTCACTGCCTTGGTGATGGTGTAAGGCTTGTAGTGGAGTGGTTTGAGTGTCATGTTGGGGCATATAAATTTCTCCTTCTGTAGATACACAAACACTTTATCACCAACCTTGTACTAGTGTGGAACCTAATGTTGATCATGGCATTACTTGGTGTTGGTTTTCCACAAAAATCCATGCACCTATTGTTGGATGTGCTAGATTTTCTAAATAAATTTGGTATCTTTGTATGCCTCCTTTTGAGAATGGGAGGAATATTCCTATTCTAATCGAATGGTAAGGTCTACATCAATTGGGGCCAATAATTAGAACCCTAGGCACACTTGAAAAGGATTGTGGTTGATAGAACCCTGAAGAGTTTTGTGGTAGTTGTGTTGATCATAAGGAAGGGTTTCATCCCTTGTACAAGGATGTTTTTAGTTGTAAATCCTAAGGATATGTACAATCATCTTGTTTACTACCTCTATCTATCCATTTTTCTAAGGATGGAAAATATTCAATTTGGTTAGCTTCATGTCCATTATGGACCAAATCATGGACGGAAAAATGCTCAAGAACCTATGGTTCTTATAAAAAACAATGGTCTTTATCAACACAAAATGAACCCATACATGCTTGAAGAAGAGCTTAACGACACCTTTTGTTGTGACACTCTTCCTATAGGGTGCCAAAATTACCATCTCAAAAAACTAATCAACAACCACAAAAACATAGTCATACCATGGATAGTTGTCGATATACATGACATAAAGTCCATGGAGATTGACTCCCAAGGATTATATCAACTGGGTAGAGTGTAAAGTCCCTACTACTTGATTGTAGATTTGGTTATGGCATGAGAAATGCACAATATGATATATATGCTAATGTCTTGTCAGAACTTTAGCCAATAGAAGTATTTTTTCAACATCGTTGTTATCTTCTCCACACCAAAGTGTCCTTCCACTCGAATTTAGTACACCTCCCAAATCATATATATTCTCACACTCCCATGAAAGAACCCAGGGATGACACATATGGCACAAAATTCCATTATGGAGGTGAAAGTTTGGACTTTTTTTACTTGTGACCAATCCATGAAATATAACAATGGAGTCAAGATCATTGCATATGACTAGGGCCACTATAAGTTTCATGTCCATTTGAGTTGAGGACCGTGGTTAAAACCACAACCAAAGGTCGATTGAGACAACCTGTAACTTGATTGGTGTTACCTTTCTTGTATATGATGTTCAAGTGGAATTGTTGAAGATACGTGGACCACTTTTGATCGCAGTTATTATGTAACATGCTCAAATTTCGCATAAATTGTAGAGGCATGTGGTTGATGTAGATAATTGTTTCCTTAATAGGTAGATTATCTTTGAACTATGTCAAAGAGTATCTCACTGTGATATTCCATTGCATGTCCATACTAAGCGAACACTACATTGGTGTTGGATTGATGGCATAATCTGAGGTGTATGCCTTGTTTTCAAATGGTTGTTGTGTTATATTTTGGGGTTACTCTCAAAGTGTTTACACCATTCTTGGGGGTATTTAATGTGATGTGGGGTGTGTTGTCACCTAATCCACACCTCGGGTCATGTGGAATAAATATTCAATCAATTGGGTGTGGCCTTGGAGGCAAGTCTTGAGTCAGGTAGTTGTCAATTGACACTCAACTCATTCGTCTAGTCTAACTCCCAACAAAGCCAAGGGGATAGTCCCTGTTATCCACCAGTTTGCACAAGCTGGATTTTCTGAAGAGCCACCAAAGAATGAGCAATCAATGCTCATATGACAGAGTTCAGAATTCAACCGGTCTTATGAAAGACCATTTTTTTCCGCATTTCCACTATTGTAATAAATGTCCTGAGTATGAGATATTGTAAAAGGCTATTGGCCACTTAAGACCTAGGAGTGAGAATGTACTCTGGAGTGTTTTTTTTTCTTGTTAATTATTTTTTTTGCTTTCCTTTGTGAGCGATTAAATAATTTCTAAGTTTTTTCACTCAGAAGACTGACTCGAGAGCCAGAGTATGTGCTAGCGATCAGGTCTTGTCATGGAAAATCCAATGTCTAGTGTATAAATGTATATGAGATCATACTAGAACATATTGATTGAGTCATTTGGAAATTGCGGCTAGGTTTGATAGTTTTTTTTTTAAAGTTTGCAATGAATTAATTAAATTCCCATGAAAATGGAATTTTTTAGTTATGAGTCAATAAATTGTAAAAATATGGCATCAAACATTGTTAGATGTCATATTTATAGTCGTTTTATAGTCCAGAGTATCATGTAAACCCCTATTTCCCATATTTCGAGACAAAACAATGATTATTATCACTAAAAAATCAAAATTACTCGAAATTTACAGAAAATGGGTAATTAAATTAATCTCCTAGATTTTAGGAGAACTAGGGAACATGTTTGAAACATGTTTTTATCCTATCCCCGGTCAACTGGAAGCCTAGGAGAGTTATCTAAAGGTAGGGTTGACTTAACTGAGGTGATGTGGACTTGGGGGAGATTCCAATGTGGGAAATCGACCCCACTTTCCTAGTTGGTGCATTCTAAAGCATGGGCACACATTCCAAAGGCCCACGCATCTCCTAAATCTCACCTAACTAACCCTCCCACTCACACTCACTCCATGCCCACCTCAATTCACTCCCTATCCAATATTCCTTCACCTTCCATAACTCCACATCCACTACACTCATCTCTTACGCATCTACCCATTCACTCATGCACCACTCCCTCATCACCCACGCATTCCTAAACCCTAACCCTAGCGCATCTCCTTTGGAAGTATCACCTCAAATTCTATTTAATCAGGGTTGACCTCTCCTCAAACTAGTTTGGTTTTGGGCAAGTATTGTATCATTGTTGAATCTTTCTATGGAATAATAAATACTTTGGAGCTATCTTTGGTGTGTGGACTCAAATGTGTGGATGAATGTTGGATATACATGAGGTGATGTTACACTATTTTTTGCATATTGTCTTTGTCACTTGGCTAATCATAGGGATACTAATATCTATATGGAGTAAGTTTCTTAGTTTGTTTACTATCTAATTTACTTGTTAATCTATGCTTAATATTTCATTGCATATGTGTTTCTGTTCAAACTAATATGCTCTTGAAGTTTTCTGTGTAGAAAAACCACCAAGTACAGGAAGTTGCAGGTATCTGTGTTGCATGCAACATCATTCTTTTGGAGAGGCAAATAATCTCGGTTTCTCTTTTCTATCCAAGAAGTTCTTAAAGAAGACATTCACCCTCTTCTTCGCATCAAAGAGAACCCCATAGCCCAAGTGTTCCAGGCTCAAGCAGAAACTCTAAAATTAGATAAAATTCTTTCCCCTATCCTTTTTATTTGCTTGCATGCTACTTAGAATAGTTCTAAAATTCATTTTAAACATCTACAGGCTGCATGCATTTACTTTTTAGATCTAGTTATAATTTTGTCAATTTCAAAGAGTAGATCTAGTCAAATTTTACACAATTTTTGGTCTATTTTCACCTAGATCTTAGATCAAGTTATTGTTTTGTTTTAATTTCAATATCAAGCTATCTAGATGTCCTTTGTTTTCTGTTTTAAAACAAAAAACATAAGAAACGAGAAGAGGCTAGGTTAGGTTCGTTAAAAGTGTCCAAAAAGTCCCAAAATTTTCCAATTTTGCCTTAGAATTTTTTTTTGAAAATTTGATAATTTTTTTTATTGTTTAAAACTTATTTTCATCACTTTCTAACTTAATTTGATTGTTTTTTTCTTTCAGCAATAGCAGGTCCAAGAGGAGATTCTGCCAAAATTTGGCGAAATCAAGGCTCCCAGGGAACCTTGGGGGGTTTTAACTTCATCAAACAAAGTTTTCCTTTCTTCTTCATTTTTCTTGTATTTCTCTAAACGATCTAGTTATAAGGATCCTTCTTCTTCCTAAAAAGATAAAAGCTTAAAGAGAACTGTTGTTCTCCGTTGTAGTCTAATAAAAGCGGGCCCTTTGTGCCTAGTTTCTCCATCCCCACTAGGGGGATTTGTGCTTGTGGTTTGGTTTCTCTTTATTTTGATTGATGCATTCTTAAATCGGTAAATCGAAAACACAAGTCAAGTACATCAAACACACAATAAACACTCGTAATCTCATGCATGTTAACTAATTTCTTAAATCTATCATGCATGCTTAGTTTAGTTTTGTTTTGTTTCAAGTCTCTTTCTTTAGCAATAAATATTGTAACCATGTTAATTTCTAAAAGTATCTTGTAATCTATATCTAAATTACAAAACAAGGTACTAAATCTAAGTTGTTGTTGTTGATTAAGGTTGGTTGTCATTGATGTCAACCCTTGAAGAAATCCCCGTAGCACAAAGGTTGGGTAATGGACCCAAGATTGTTTGATGTAAAGATGACTCGTTATTGTCTTGTCATGGTTGATAATAAGTAGAAATGGATGAACTCCAAAGTGGTCCCCTTATGGTGAAATCCCTCACAGGAAGACGCTTTCAGATTGAGTTATCCTAGAATTATGGTTAGAGAACCCATGCTTATTTGTGGAATAATGAGATGAATACCAACGAATTTGTAAGTGAAACTATCATTCCATTTTCGGTGGTATGAGGAACGTCAGATAACTCCTCACGGTTAGAGAGTTATGGCCATGAGAAGTTGGAGAACCCAGGTTTGAGTAATGGACCCAAGTTTGTTTGATGGATAACGATATAAGTTTTGATATATTTTCAGGTAATACTATTCTATATGGATAGTACATGTCATTCCATTTCTGGTGGTATATGAAAAGTCACATAACTCCTCACGGTTTCAGAGTTATGGCCTTACGAAGTTGGAGGACCCTCATATGTCATCTAGAAGCCCCAAAAGGTCAAAGCAGTCAAAGTAGTTTAAGAGATTTTAAAAGGTAAATAATAAAGTGAAGTGATAAGTGTACTATAATTCAAATTGAATACAAAATAAATTAATTCAATAATAAATTCAATGGAGAAATTAGAAGTGGGTTAACCCTAAAATAAGGAAAGTGGGCAAAGTGACCTAGAAGATGTTTTTAAGGAAGCTACTTGGAGAGTATAAATAAGAGGCAAGGCTCTCTCATTTAAGACACACTTGA
>SNQJ01S0009353.1:22458-46209 GCA_010110895.2 Picea sitchensis
TTCAACTCCCAGGTATCAAACTATATTTTTTGGTTTATGTTATGCATGTAATAATTTTGGACATAAAGTTGTGAATTGCAGAGATAACAACAGGAACAATAACAACTTTGAGAGTCATACACAAAGGGGTTACTCAAGAAGACATAGTGAAACACAAAGAAGAAGTTACAACAGGTTTGAATCTTTGAGCTCTGAAGTGGAATGTTACAAATGTAACAATTTTGTACACGTGGCCAAAAATTGCATAATGACAGTCCCTCCTAAAGAACCTCAACATAATAACTACAACCACAGACAAGAACCTCAGAAAATGGCATGGATAAGAAAGCAAGATCAGTATAGCAATGAGGAATGCACAGTCTCTCTACAATCTAAGCAGAAGAAACATGGTTGGTATGTTGACAGTGGGTGTTCAAAACACATGACAGGTGATAGAGACAAATTTCTTACATTGCGAAAGGAAAGAAATGGACCAGTCTCCTTCGGAAATGTTAATTTAGCCAAAATCATTGGAGAAGGCACAGTCCGAATTGGGAACAAGAATAAAAAGGCACAAAATGTTCTACTGGTAGAAGATATGAAACATAATCTTCTAAGTGTGAGTCAAATGTGTGACCAAGGTCATAAAGTTACTTTCGATTCACAAAAGTGTAATATAAGAAGAGAAGGTTCAGGGAAATTGGTCAGTACAACTGCAAGAACTTCAAACAACATATATGTGTTAAGTGAAATTGGAAATGAAAAGTGTTGTCTAGGAAATGAAGATGAAAGTTGACTATGCCATAGAAGAATGGGTCACATGCATTTTGATAACCTTGTCAAAGTCATCAAAAGAGAAGAAGTCAAATAAATGCCCCAGATCATGAAACCAACCAACACTTTATGCAAGCATTGTCAACAAGAAAACAAACAAAGACCAGGTTCAAATCAAAGGAATATTCAACAACAAGATCATTGGAAATTATGCATACTGATCTAGTTGGATCAACTACAACAAAGGGCTTAAAAGGTGAGAGGTACTTTATGTTATTAGTTGATGATTATACAATAATGACTACAGTTTGCTTTCTCAAGAACAAGTCAGGAGCTTTTGAAAATTTCAAGATCTACAAGGAAATGGTTGAAAATGAGATGGATTCAAGAATCAAATGCTTGAGATCTGATAATGGAGGAGAGTTCACTTCAAATAAATTTATGGACTACTGCAGTAGTCATGGAATAAAAAGGCAATTCTTCATTGCTAGGACACTTCAACAGAATGGAGTTGTTGAAAAAAAGAACAAGACAGTACAATAAATGTCTCGAAAAATGCTAATGGATTCTAAATTGATAGATATATTTTGGACACAGGAAGTACATACAATAGTTCACATTCAAAATAGAGTAATGCTCAGAAACAACACTGATAAAACTCTCTACGAGCTATGGAAAGGAAGACCAACAAATGTGAAGCATTTCAGATTTTTTGGAAGCAAATGCTACATCAAAAGAGAAGATGGAAAAATGAGAAAGTTTGACTCTCGTGTGGAAAAATGAGTACTTGTTGGTTACTCAAGTACAAGAAAAACATACAAGTGTTACAATCTAAGATTGAACAAAGTTGTGGAAAGCATCAATGTAACAATTGATGAAACGGGTAGACCAGAATCAAAGGAAGAAGAAAACAAATCACTGGAACAACTTTTCAAAGAAGAAGAAGCAGGAGATGAAGTAGAAGAGGAAGATGAAGAGAATCCAACGGAAAAAAAAAGAGTAATTTCAACAAGTATCTCCAAAGACACCTAGCAAACGAGTACAAAAGAATCATCCTTCAGATCAGATTATTGGAAACAAAGATGCAAGAGTTGAGACTAGAAAAAAATTTCATTCACCAGAACAAA
The DNA here is from genome assembly GCA_010110895.2 of Picea sitchensis. Classification (NCBI taxonomy): domain Eukaryota; kingdom Viridiplantae; phylum Streptophyta; class Pinopsida; order Pinales; family Pinaceae; genus Picea; species Picea sitchensis. Next base: position 24,339 of record SNQJ01S0009353.1, read on the forward strand.
CACACCTAGCACTCTTATCTACAATTGAACCAAACTGTTTTGAAGAAGACAACAATGATGGATTTTGGAATAAGGCCATGAATGAAGAATTGGATCAAATAGAGAAAAATGACACTTGGGAACTGGTTCCAAGACTAAAGAATAAGAATGTGATCGACACAAAATGGGTTTTCAGGAATAAATTAAATGAAGATGGACAAGTTACAAGGAACAAAGCTAGATTGGTATGTAAAGGATATGTACAGATTAAAGGAATCGACTTTGAAGAGACACTTGACCCAATTGTCAAAATGGAGACAATCTGGTTTCTTTTAGCCTATGCATGCTCCAAAAATGTTAAAGTATATCAGATGGACATAAAATCAAATTTTCTGAATGGGGAACTTGAAGAATAAGTCTACATTAAACAACCAGAAGGATTTCAGTTGTCAGAGAACATAGATTATGTGTGTAAATCAAAGAAGACCTTGTATGGTCTAAAACAGACTCCTAGAGCATGGTACTCTAGACTGGATAAGTATCTGCAGCAAGAAGGGTTCTGAAAAGGAAGTGCAGACAACAACCTCTACATCAAGGTAAGTGAATGTAATATTTTATTAATTGAAGTTTATGTTGATATTATTTTTGGTAGTGATGATGACAGGTTAAACCAGAAATTTGCAAAAGATATGCAGAATGAATTTGAAATGTCATTACTTGGAGAACTATCCTTCTTTTTGGGACTTCAGATATGTCAAGAAAACCAAGGAATGTTTATTTCTCAAACCAAGTATATCAGAGAAATGCTAAAGAGGTTTGGAATGGAAGATTGCAAACCAGTTATCACTCCCATGCAAACCAGTTGCAAGTTGAGTAAAGATGATGATTAGAAGTCTACAGATCAGAGGCAATACAGGTCAATGATTGGAAACCTACTATATGTGACAACATCTAGACCAGATGTAATGCAGGCAGTTGGACAGGTGGCAAGATTTCAAGTAGCACCAAAGGAGTCACATGTGTTAGCAGTGAAGAGGATTTTCATGTATCTCAAAGGAACATAAGAGTTTGGATTATATATCCAAAAGGAAAGGATCTATCACTTATTGCCTACACAGATGCAGATTGGGTAGGTTGTATTGATGACCGACGAAGCACCAGTAGAGCAACGTTCTACTTGGGTGAGTGTTTAGTATCATGGCTAAGCAAGAAACAATCATTGGTATCTTTATCTACAGTCGAGGGAGAGTATATTACAACATCATCATGTTGTACACAGGTTCTTTGGATGAAACAAACTCTGACAGATATACAGGTTGAGTATGATGAGCCCATTCCAATCTATTGTGATAATACAAGTGCCATCAATATCTAGAAGAACCTGGTGATGCACTCCAAGACGAAGCAAATTCCAATAAAGTATCACTTTCTACGGGAGAAGGTTGCAGCAAAGAACATCAGAGTTGAGTATGTGGGCACAAAAGAAAAAGTGGTAGACATCTTCACAAAACCACTTCCACAGGAATCCTTTGAATATCTTCACCAGAAACTTGGAGTTATTTACACTCCAAAATGAATTCTTTTTGAATGCTTATCTTATATGTCTTAGATTTACACGAGGAAGCACCATAAGAGGACATTTTAGTCAGGGGGAGAAACCCCAGATGGAAAGATACCTTTGTCATTGATGAAAAAGGGGGAGATATTTATCATATGCAGAGGATAGAGGCATGGTTCCAGGAGGAGCATGAGTGATATGATTTCAGTATTGCATCAGAGTGTTTCCATCAATACCAAAGGGGGATATTGTTGATTAAGGTTGGTTGTCATTGATGTCAACCCTTGAAGAAATCCCCATAGCACAAAGGTTGGGTAATGGACCCAAGATTGTTTGATGTAAAGATGAATCATTATTATCTTTTCATGGTTGATAATAAGTAGAAATGGATGAACTCCAAATTGGTCCCCTTATGGTAAAATCCCTCATGGGAAGACGCTTTGCGGATTGAGTTATCCTAGAAGTATGGTTAGAGAACCCATGCTTATTTGTGGAATAATGATATGAAATCCAGTGAATTTGTCAGTGAAACTATCCTAGATGGATAGTTTTTATCATGCCATTTTTTGTGGTATGTGTAACATCACATAAATCCTCATGGTTAGAGAGTTATGGCCATGAGAAGTTGGAGAACCCAGGTTCGGGTAATGGACCCAAGTTTGTTTGATGGATAACGCTGTTAGAAAAATAGGACCGCAGAGAAATAAAATAAAACAAATGCAGAAACAAAACACAGAAGACACACAATACAAGAGAGACACAGATTTACGTGATTCACCCAGTGTGGGCTACGCCCACCAGAGAAATTGCCAGGTCCTTCCTGTATTATTATCCAGAAAATGAAGAGATACAACCTACAACAAAACCCGTTGTAACTTCCTCTTCTTTCTCTCACAGTCTCCTCTCTCAGAATACAATATTCACCACCACCCATAGCCGCAATACATTTCCCTCATAAAAGAGGGTTGCCTTCTAGGGCAAAAAACCCTAACACAATCTCTATCGTTAGATCTGCGACCTTATAATGAATGGTCTAGATTTACAGTGAGGTGTGTATACTTTTACAAGGCAATTTTTTCTTGGGGGCTTGAACCCCAGTGGGGGCCAACACCCAGGACCCCGCAGGAGGTACCCCCTCCCTTGCGTGGAAGATTTTACATACTTTTGGGGTGTAAAATACTTCATGGGGTATAAACCTGGTGAAAAGTAAAAAGACCTATAAATCAAGAAGATAATGGGGCTCCACAACCAACAATCTCACTTGGAGATTGATCTCAAAAAAATCCCTGCATTCTTTGTATATATTGGATTCGAACCTTCTTGGACTGGAAATTTCTCATCTTCATCTTAATTCTTGAAGACCAACTAAAAAATGAGCAAGAACTCAGTTTCTCACTGATTACTCCCTTTGTTAACATGCGAGGATTGGCTAGTGTGTATCTTTTCCATCTTCAATTGTCCATCTTCCAAAAGTGATCATATGAAGTGGTACCTCAGCTGTATATTATTAGTCTTTGAATGGAAAATTTGAGTTCTTTGTAAGGTGAATAGCTTTCAGTATCCTGATGCAACTGTTGTTCTCTGCTTCTTTCTCCCAATTCCTCCATAAGCTTTTGTAACCAAATCATCTCTTTACTAGCCTCTGTATGACAACATACTCTGCCTCTGTTGTTGAAGTGCAAAAACCTTTTGCGGTTTAGAAATCCAACTTAACATTGTTCCACCTATAGTAAGAAACATACCCTGTGGTGCTCATCCTCTCATCTTGTCTTTTATCACATATGTCTGAATCAACATATCCCTATAGAAAGTGTCTAAACCTCAAAACATAATGCATGTGTAGTGTTAGTACACATCCAAATGCCGAGAATCCCACTTTCTGCGCCTCCCAATGTTCTTTGGATTGTTCATATGCACACGCTCCTGGCCCCTTACTTGCATGTGCAATATCACAGTCTTGTCTGAAACCACACATCAAAGGCACTTGGCTAATGATGAATAAGGGACCACAGACATGTATTCTATCTCCTTCTATGTCTTGGGACACATTTTCTTAGTTAATTTGAAATGGTTGTGAGTGTACTTCTTGGTTTTTCATTACGCATTCTAAACCTCTCCAGCACCTTCTCATTATTACTCACCACGGAACAATGTGGGTTCGATTTTTCTGTCTCTTGTTATTCTCATACCAAATATTTTCTTTAGCACCCAAATCCTTCATACATGGAAATGAATTGACTATTCTTGAGAACATTTGTATCCTTCATATTAGACCACGCAACAAGCATGTCATCTGTACAACAACAGATAATAAAGCTTCCATTTTCTATCTTTTTTAAAATAAACACAATAGTCGAGAATGACATCTACTATAACCTTGTTACATCTCATAAACACATCAAACTTCAAATACCACGGCCTTGGAGGCTTTCTTTAGACCCATACAATCTTCTTCAACCTGCATACAGAAATTCTCCTTCCTTTGACCTCATACCCACATGGTTTGACTTGCATACAAATCTCTTCATCCAAATCCCCAGCAGGAGAAAAGATGTTTTTTTTTACATCTAGCTGATGAGAGATGCAAATCTTCTACTGCCACAAGACTTAAAATAGTTCTAATTAGAGTCATTTTAACAACGAGGAGAAAATATTTCATCCAAAATCTATACCTTTCTTTTGTGCAACCCTTTACAACAAGTCTAGCCTTATCCTGCTTTTTCCTCCTCCCTCTTCTTCCTTCAACTTGTAAACCCATTTTGATACTGTGCTCTTTTTCCCTTGAGGAGCAACTAAACCAAGTCCCAAGTGCAGTTTATTTTCCAAAGGAATCCATTTCCTCTTTCATGCCTTGCTCCCACTTCTTTTTTGGGTGTCTACTTGCATTGCCTCTTCATAACATTCTTGTTCACGAGAATCAATGTAATAAATAATATAATGAAGGAGAGTATGGATTCGGGGGTATACTTAACCCAGTGATCTTCTAACAACACTTGCAGTGTTTGAGGTACTTGTTGCTACTGTTGTTTTACATTTTGATTTACTGGTTCCTTTGAAATTTCGTTTTGATGATCTCATCAAACTAGCATTATTTTTTTTTTACGTTTCCTATTTCTTTCCACACTAGTGATCTTTGTACATGACCTTCTCATTAGATATGACATCTCTACTCCTAATGATTTTTTCCATAATCCCATAAGCGATAACCAAAATCATTAACACCATATCAATAAAGGTACCACATTGCTTGGATTTTGCCTCAAGCTTTGTTCTATTTTCTTTGTCAATATGGACAAATGCTTCTGTCGAAAGTTTTCAAAAGAATAGTTTACCTTTTTCACATCCATTCCTTCTTTGGAATTCTACCATCCAAGGAGTTTGAAGAGGCCCTCTTTGTTTATTAAGTAAGAAACAAGCGATTATCTACAACATCTTCCCAGTGTAAGACAAACCATCATGCAATCTCCTTACTCATACGCTCCATGATTATCCTGTTCATCCTTTCAGGCCACACCATTTTATTGTGGTGTTAATGGAACTATCTTCTCTCTATAGATCTTACATGGTATGAGCGGTAATCATCAAACTCACTTCTTTGATATTCACCTCCATTATCTGATCGAGACACTTCAAATTTTTTCTGTCTCATTTCTCAACTAAAGCTTTCCATTTCTTAAAGTATTAAAAACAATGATTTTGTCCAGATGCAATGAAACCCAAGTTTTTCTAGTTTCATCATCAATAAAAGTAACATAATAATGAGAGCCACCAAGAGATGATACCTAAAATTTGGTCCCCATACATCTGTATGCACAAGCTCTAACCTTCATTTTTTTTTTTTGACTCGAAATCTGACTCTCTTTGTTTCCATAAACATAATGCTCTGAGAAGTCCAAAATCAGATTTGTTTAAGATCACGGCAACAAATTTATTTTTGTGAAGGATCTGCATACCCTTCTCACTCATGTGTGACAACCTATGATGCCATAGTGTGTTGTATCCCCTCCTTTAGAAGCTAAAGATATAGAAGAGGCCGTATTACCCGTTACATAGATACAAATGTACCTACCTTCTCTCCTTCGCTATCACCAATGATCCTTTGATGACCTTCCACATCTTATCTGTAATAAATATGGATATACAACCTTCCTTGCCGGCTGCTCTGTTGAGAGTGGATTTTGCCAAATCACGGAACATGTTTTACCTCTTTCAACAACCATTGGTTTCCATTCGTTTCTTTATTTTACCTTTTCCCATTCCAACAATTTTTTCATGGTTTGTTATCCTTAAATGAACACATCCCGAAATCACCCTTGAACATAATCTAGAAAATCTTTCTATTGGGTGTGGCATGAAATGAAGCTCACGAATCTACTACCCAAGACTCATAAATATTATCTCTGGAAAGAATCAAAGCATCTTGTAACACATCTTTTATTTACATTTGCTTCCCGATTTCTCTGCTGTCCATCTCTTCATTTCTTTGGAGCTCTGGAGTCTTTCTTGGATGTCCTTTCTTCCCACAATTCGATTCTCTATCTTTCCAAGTCTGGATTTGGATATGCCCTTCTAGAATTTCTGCTTGGTTTCTGGGCCTTTCCTCTATCCTTTTGTCTTCCCTGGTTTTCTCCATGTTCAGCGCATTTCATGATGTCTCACTGACACTTTTCATCTCATTTCCTCACTAAGGATAATAATAACAACATCATCAAATTTTAAAGTATTTGAACTAGAGCCGGAGTTACTTGACCATGACCAAGCCATTCCGACTTTTTTGGCTTAGTAGGCACAAGATTAGAAGAGGCCAGCCCTAACCTCGTCATGGAGTCCACTTTTCTGAACTTAGTTGATTAATGTAGTATTAAATTCATTTAAATGATCTACCTGGACCCACTTATACGACATCTTCATATTGATAATCTCTTCATTAGAAATACATATTCGTAGGGTTTTCGCATACAATTTAATGTAGCGTCCATCAAGCCTTCATTGTATTTCTTCGAAAATATTAGAAATCCACGACGTACCGAGGCTCAATATTATCGTTCCTAGAGCCTTTTACATCAAGAATCTCCCATTCTTAATCCTTCATGGGCTGTCAACTTCTTTGCTACTCAGCTCAATGGTAGGAATAGATCATATACGATATAAATAGTCTTCCATCTGCATCTTCCATAAATGGTAGTTTTGGTAGTTAAATTTCTTGACCCTAAACTCCATCTTCAGACATTGCTCCCTCGAGACGGGAACCCTCTTTTTCTGTGAAGGTTATATCTCTAATACGGTTGTTAGAAAAAGCAGGGACCATGGAGCAATAAAATAAAAACAAATGTGGATATAAAACATATAATATACACAATATGATAGAGACACGGATATATTTGGTTCACCCAATATGTGCTACGTCCATGGATAAATTTCCTATTCATTCCTTTATTATTATCCGACAAATGAAGGGATACAACCCTCTGACCAAAGGCTTGTTGCTAACTTCCTCTTCTTTCTCTCTGATCTCCTCTCTCTCTCAGAATACAATATTCACCACCACCCATGTGATACATTTCCCTCATAAAGAGGTTACCTTCTGGGGAAAAAACCTAACATAATCTCTCTCATTAGATGTGGAAGACCTTATAATGAGTGGTCTATATTTACAATGAAATACAATATACTTTTACAAGAATTTTTTTGCTTTGGGGGCTTAGCCCACGAACCCTATTGGAGGCCAGCGCCCCAGACCCTAGTAGGATAGGCCCCAGGACCCTCATGAGGAGGAGGTACCCCCCTCTGCCTCCCACGTGGTGGAAGAGTGTACATACTTACGGGGTGTAAATACTTCATGGGGTATAAACATGGCTGAAAGTAAAAGACCTATAAATCAAAGAGATAATCAGGCTCCACAACCAACAAATGCATGAGTTTTGATATATTTTTTAGAGTAATACTATTCTATATTGATAATACATTTCATTTCCATTTACGGTGGTATGGAATGTCCTGCTCCTCAGGTTAGAGAGTTATGGTCATGAAAAGTTGGAGAACCCTCATGTATGTTATCTAAAATACCCAAAATGTCAAAGTAGTCAAGGGTTTAGAGATTTTTCTAAAGGTAAAATATTAAAATTGAAGTAATGGTGCCTTGTGAATTCAAATTGACTACAAAATAAATTAATTCAATAATAAATTTAATGATTAGAAATTAGGTTAACCCTACAAGGAAAGTGGGCAAGTGGCCTAGAAGATGTTTTTAAGGGAGCTACTTGGAGTATAAATAAAGCGGCAAGACTCTCTCATTTAAGTCACACTTGAGAATATTGAATACCTATAGGTTTTAAGGTAACCAAAGGATATAATAAGCCGAATTTATGAGGAAAATGAAGAAAGAAGACCGAGGAATTCAGGAAGGATAAATTCTTTTGATGATGCTTTCTAAGGTATGTGTTTTCAGGTCATCTCCTGTTCATAATAATTTTTTTTTATAGAGATCATTGAGACCCGTGACATTTCCTATTTCATTGAAACATATCAAGTATCCGTGGTAAAATTCAGCTTGTGGGTCGTTTTATTTTTGGGTTACTCTGTGGAAAATAGGGTTTGTGGCTGGTCCAGAAACTAGTCAAAAGCAGGTGTTCCGAGGAGTAAAATGTCATAACTTATTCATAATAGATCAAATTAAGTAAGACAAAATGTGTTGGTTAGAGTACATGATTTAGTATTATTCTATGCAATAGTTTCAGAATCGGTCAATAAATATTCCATCACGGAGACACATTAAAGATTCATCTCTAGAATAAAGACATAATTCATCAAGATGTCATTTTTGCCACCAACTCCTTTTGAGAGGTTCAAGTAGTGAAACCTGGAAGGGAATTGCATAAAAAACTGAAGAAAATTTTGCTTATCAGTTTTCATATCTTTATTCATTATAGATTTTTAAAGTTATGATTATTTCAAGTTAAATTCATTAATCAAAACTAGTCTTATTGAAGGACTAAAGAAGCGTTTGATGAAAATGCTAGTCTCTTGTTGTTAAAGTTAAGGAGAATGTTTGTAGGTATATGATCATATACACGAGGTCTGTCGCAGGAGTTACAAATCATATTTGGATAGTGAAATTGATGAAGGATTTTGGTTGAGGTATAGAGTTGGGTACATGGTTAGGACAAGTAGTTGATGGGAGTTAGCACATACACTTAGTCTGTATAGTTGATGATGTTGGTACATATTGATGAGTCATAGTTGATTGAGTAGTTGACACATGAGTTAATTTATATACTTGGCACATGGTTGGTTGCACTTGTTTATGAGTGCAGGTTGATTCTGAGATTGTTTGAGTGAGGGTTGGTGCATGGTTGATGCACTTGTTTATGAAATGCGAGGTTGATTACAAATTGTTTGAGGTATAGGTTGGTGCATAGTTTGATGCACTTGTTTATGGTACATGTTGATTACATGTTGATGCATGGATTCAGTTTATTGGTACATGTTTAGAGCCGGTATATCTCATGTGATAGTGTGGCAGTGGTTCTATCATTCTACTTCTACTTGGAGGCAATTGGATGGGTCAAGGGGCGGGTGGTTATCCACCTTAGGTTGTATTGAGAACATAAGAGGAGTTGTAGCCTCCTTCTAGTTGTGTAGATGGGAATTGGGAGTTGGAACTTCCCTCGGGTTGTAACTTGAGAGGAAACTAGGGAGTTGGAACCTCCTTCCGGTTATGGTACGGAAAACAAAGGAAGTTAGTGCTTCAATGAATGTAATTCTTAAAGCTGGAAAACAAAGGAAGTTGGTGCTTCCAATGAATGTAATTCTTCAAGACATATAAGATAAAGCATTCTGTGGTTTTCTCCCGATTTGGGTTTCCACGTAAAACATTGGTGTACTGTGTATGTGTGTGATTGTTCATTTTTTATTGCTCATTATTGGATAATAATTTTACATTGATATAACACTTGGATTATTTGGAGAAAAATTATTATAATTACGCTATTACTGATTCACCCCCCCCTCTCAGTAATCCAACAGTTGCAACAAATCTTTCTATTTCTTCAAGTATTTGTGCAAGTCCTTCAGTTACAAAGCAGGGTGTATGATTTGTTTCTTTCAAGCATTTACAAAGTAAATGAACCTTGCTAGTTTAATAGGACAATCTCTTAAGTAGTGAGCTTGATGTAAGGAAAACACCTAAAAGTGACCTGCGAAGTAAGGCAGGCCCTCTCATGACACGATTTTCCCACCCGTTTGGACATCCAACACTTTTAGTGGGTTTACTGGTGAGACCATTGGGTTTCGGTAAACTCTTCGCAAGTTCCAAGCAACGAGCTAGCCTCCAAAGGGGCCAAACATTCTTCACTAATTGAACATAAATTTACCTTAATAAAATTTTCTATCTACACTACCCACGACTCCATTTAAGGAACTGGTTAAAAAGTATATCTATTTATATTATGTGAGCAATATTTACACTTATGCATCTTGTCTAACTTTTATGTTTTAAATCTTGTAGATATTCTATCCTTTGATTTATGCATGTTTTATGAGCAAAGTACTTTATGATGATGATGAATGCTAAGTGTTAAATGATCAATTTTTATTTCAAGCAATAAAATCCTAGACTTAAGTGCTTTTTACTTTCTTAGTTACAAAGCCTTAGATTATTTTTATAGGGACTACCCCCCTTGGCTTCGCTAGGAGTTGGCCTAGACGGAGGAGTTAAGGATCAGGTGACAACACCTTGATTCGAAACTTGCCCCCAAGGACACACCAAGTGGATTGAAGGTTTCTTCCACGTTACCCCAGGTGTGTATAAGGATGACAAAAATCCCTAATAACAAATCTAAGGCTTGATTAAACTAAGAAAAATATTATTCTAGGAGTTAAATGGAATCAAATGAAAGTACAATTAATCTAACAACATATAGTGACACAAATAGAGATTGTTTATGTGAGAGATATTAAAAAAAAAATTACTTCAACATAAATGATAATGCTTGAAATAAAATGAGAATGCTTTGAAAGTAAATGACAATAAGAAAATATATATATTGTAGACTAGTGCAAAAAGTAAGAATGTTGTTGCAAGATGAATGTGTTGCAATGCTCTTGGTAAATTTTATTAGCTAAATATGATTGGTTGAATTAGTGGGTTAATTCAATGATATGAACCGATAGTACAAATCCACCCACGAGTGTGTTCTTGGAGATTGTAAGTGCGAAAATTAAATATAAACTAAAGTTTGTTTCCTTTCACCATTATCCATCAAATGGGTACAAGTAGGATTGCAAGGAGTTCCAATGGGGAGAGAACTAGTAATCTCAATGAATATCTCCTTGAATTCACAAGTCAATCCGCCAGTAGGATCCCATATTGAGAAATAGTAATAGAATGGTTTTCCTTATTAAAACTACTCCGCACAATTAACTCCCTCTCTGATTGTGCCAAGATCCAACAAACCAGTGAGGACGAGAGCATAATAGAGCCTTAATGAGGAAGGTTTATTACTTTGCAAAAATAAAATAACAGGAAATGAAACTAAGCTAAATAAAAAATTAAACTAAGATAATTGTTTTGTTGTGCTTGGGCTTATTTTAACTTGCTGAAATGAAAATGATCCCATTAAAAAAAAATGCAAAAAGGAGAGAGTTCCCCTGGGGGTGGGGGGATGAGAGGCCTAGTGGGTGATCCCATTGTTGTTTTTGAGTTACGATATTTTTAGAAGAATGTTTTATGTTCTTTTATAGAATTAAGACCAACAAACTTACAATAATGAGAGAAAAATGATATTGGAAGAAGGTTAGGTGTCTTGGGTGCTCCCAGATTCTCTAGATCCTCGAAAATCGAGCAGAGTTTCCTCTTGGCTAATTGCTAAACATGCAAAAAAAAGCAAGCTAAATTGGAATAAATTTGCCCAAAATTGATTTGGGACAACCTGCAAACAATGTTAGACTTTGCACAAAAAATCACAAATGAAAAGCTATGGAAAGTTAACAAAGTTTGACTAAGAAAGAAAGTGAAAATTGTAACAAACCCAACCCCCTTAGTTGGATTTTAAGGGAATGGGGTATCAAAATTTCATTCTATTAACCATCTCAAAATTTCCTTTCGGTGCCCCATCATCTTTTGCTCGTTAAGAGCTTTCCGATGACTATGATTTTGCTTAAAAATGGAATTCTGGATTGAAAGTTATGCCTTCTCAAAGTCCTCGACCTTTATTGGCCAATGGCCAACTCGCTTCCATGTGTCATCCACGTGGAAACCTATAATATGTCTCCTCCTACATGATACTATCATGGCTCTCGGGTACATGCACCATGCTTCATGGCGCGGACCTGGAACTTTCCATATTTCACCTCGGCCAATGTTTATCATACTTTTATCGCCACCTTTAATATTTATCGGGATCTCCCCATCTGAATGTTTCCACTACAGGTTAGCCTGCACACTCCGACAACTAATTTCAATGGCTATGTCCTTCGATAGATCAGACGAATCTAGGGACTTGGCGATAGACGACTAGGATTTCATAGGATTTCTTCGATTATGCCTCATACTCTTGACATGTGATTTCATCCCTGCGAAACATGTGTCACTATCACCACCAAACAAGTGGCACTCATATTAGCCACATAAGTTCACCTATAGAGGCTAAATATCCATGCCACATGGCACCTTTTGTACTTGACACATGGCACCATCCACATCATGACACGTAGCACCATCCATGCCATCTACTTGAGTCTTCAACTAAAGATTGATGGCCTATTGGCCCAACAATAAGTCCCTTCCATTTTTTATCAAAATGAATGCCCCCCTTGTAAATAATTTCACTTGGTAAGACTTATCATTTAATTCATTGTTTAAAGTCTTGACCAAGCACCATTGTTACTTACAAGAGAAATAAATCAACAAAACATATTCAAAACTTGATTTTCCTGTTTATTTCCATGTTTCTTTGTATCCCTACAGGTAGTTATTTTGTGTCTATTGGACATCTATATATATGGGTTTTTACTGAAAGGCTCTACATAATATTTCCTATAGATTTTGTCACCATTAGAACATTATTTAAATTGTTAGAACTTTGAATTTCATAACTGAAAGCATGGAATTCAAAGTTGATCTTCTTCCAATTGTGTCAAGGCAATGGAAACATTTCAAATGTTTGCGAATGATTTTGACAACAAGGTCTAGTTCTTGTTATCATCATCAAATCCTAAGCCTTGCACTCTATTTTGGGTTGGTTGAATGTCAATGTTAATTCAAGGCATGTTTTTCTATATTTTCATTCTTCCAACTTATTTTATAAACCTTGGAATGATAACTTGTTAATATGATTCATCTTCAAACTTATCCCTTAACGACCAATTATTATTTTGAAATGATTCAATTTGAAGTCGCATTGTTCTAGTTCATTGGTTGATCACTTTGAGTACATGCATTAAAAGTTGCCTTTGATTTTGGTCGAAATCAATAAGTATACACTAGAGACAAGGCATTGGTATTATCATCAAAGCTTATTCACCTATGTTACTATGCATGCACCTAATGTCTTAGAACAATTATTGTGGATATTTATCTAAAAACGATAAACCTCTATACATAAACATGTAACGAGACTTGTGGTGCCAAATATTAGTAACCAAGACTTAGAGAAATTGTGCCTTTGACCTGACAAGACCTTATGATCCTCGTGGCATTATGTTGAGATGACTGATTAAACATGTTATTATTAATTGACACCTAAAACATGGCAACTAAGGTAAAATGTCATGTACATTATCATACCCTTGTATGCTCGTCCCATTCTCCTACCTACGACCTGAGTGATTAGAAGCCAAGGCATGACGAAATTTTGTGTTAATACCTTGCATGTCTAGACAATCATGGACTGCTTAGTTTATTTCCAGGACGAGAGGAGGTTTTGTGTTGAGTTTTGTTTCATACTCGATGCCATCATTTTCCCTACCCCAAGTGAAACCCCTCTTTTTTCGAGTTTGCAGATTCACCTATGACGCTGGTAGTTTGAATTGAACCGAAAGACCCCAAAATTATCCAAGGAAACGATGATGCTTTCACTTTCCTCCAGAAAGTAGGATGGGGAGAATTTATCCAGTTTTTTTTGTGGCCACAACATCAAAGTGGCTAGGGATTTTTCCCAAACATTTAATGGCTAGATTGTTCGAGTAGGATATTTGGATTTTCCTATTGATGATACATGGATAGTAGAGGCCACTCAGTTTCCACTTGCCGGAAAAAAATGGTTTAAAAATTGCATGGTCAGAAACATCCCATGGAATAAGCTACTGGAATCCCAAAAATCAAGTTACCATGTTAAAGGTATGCCTATGACCATGCTTAAAAAACAATGGCAGAATCTGGTTTTCATCATTAGGCAGTTTATCACATGTGAAGGTCACTATGGTTTAGTATTTTACTATCACATTCGATTTTTAATGAAATTTTTGGGGTATGAATTGAATTTTCCATTCTACCTTATAAAGATCCTAACTAACATGTCCAAGTTTGATCAAAGGTGATACATATTATTTTCGGCATGAAATGAGAGAGGATATATAATAAAGAAATATATAGAGATATCTCGGATATCCAAAAATATAACATAAATGTATCAGAGATGCAACCATAAACACAGATATACAGTAATACAATTTCTATTAATGAGCGAAAATGTACAAAGACTGTAAAAATACAGAGTGAAAGACTCACTAGAATGGTGGCATCTTATCTTTGAGAAGAGATGTGATGGCTACTCACATTCACAAGAATATGATTGTTACAATGAGGCTCCAAAGGCATTTTTAACATAAGTAAAATCCAAAACCCTAACCCCAAAAGATGAAAATCCAAAAGGTTTGCGGGCCCCGATGGGGGTAGTTGATACATCAACTTCCCGGGGGCGTAACTTTTACATACGATCTCTATTTGGGGAAATCGATACACCATTGGAAAGGCCTAACCGAGAAGAATGATTTTCAACTAGTCTAGGCTAATCCCTTTAGCAATCACTTAGATCCCCAATCCCCAAAAAAATTCATTTAGGGCCTCAAAACGACCCTGAAAGTTTGGAACCCGAAAAACTGTCGAAAAACTGTCAAGATGGAAAACTATTTTTTGAGCCCTTGGAATAGGTGGGTGGCCATTGATATCCACCTGTGTCAATCCTCCCTCCTTAGGAAGCAATGAAATCCATTTCCTTGAGTTCCCGGGAGAGAGGGGGAAGCGTTTGTTGAATTTGAATCTTGGTGAGTTACTTGCCTTGCTGGAGACATTGCGTTACTTGGTTTGTGGAAGGCTATCAAGAACCTATTGTTGGTGGGGTTGAATCTATTCAATCGATCAGGATACATGAGATGTTTGTGTGCAGACAAAATATTTGCGCTTTGTTACAGTCTTTTCAACCCGCTTTTGTTGGATAGAAGGTGCTTGGGCTGAGGTTGTAGTGGTTGCAGTATCCTCCTGTTCACCTTTTGAACAAATTGTGAAGAAGCTGAATTTTGTAGTATGAGATACTACCTTGCGGCATTGTTTAGGTTGGACAATAGCTGGAACTACCTCTGGTATTTTGTAGAGATGACCCCCCAAAGTAACAATGACACTGTGGGGTCGAGACTCATAAACAACATGGTGCGTCCACATATATGGCTAGCCCAAGAGAACATCACATAAATCTAGTGGGGAAACATCACATAATACCTCATCCTTGAAGGGCTGGATGTTGTATGACAATCCACACTGTTGGATGACATGGCGACCTCATCTTTGGTGACGCCACCCGATGTTGTATGGTTGCGGGTGTGGTGTTGTCGAAAATCCAAACTGTTTGACGATATCTGCTGAGATGAGGTTCTTATGGCTTCCACTATCAACAATAAAAAGTAGTGGGGTTCCCTTCACCCACATATGTGAATGAAAAAGGCCCTCCCCCTATTCAAGATCTGTTGGTTCTTCTGGTTGAATTGTTGTGGTTGCAACAATGGCAGTTGGGTCTGCATCGATGATTTGTCTTTTCCCAGTATTTTCAGAATCAGATTATGAATCAGGGTTTGGCTCCTTGTCTTTGATCTCAGCCACCAATGACTATTTTGAGTGACATTCCTCGGTGTTGTGCCAAGGGATTTTGTGGAAATCGCATCATTTTTCGGTGTCCTTCTTTGTCTTCCTATGACCCTTCTTTTCTTGTGGCTTGGACTAGTTTTTGGGAGACTGTTTTTTAGGGCCGTCTTTATCATACTTTGGTTGTTGCACATTTGCAGACCCAAACTCCTGTTTGTTTTGGTGCTTAAATTTCTGCTCAATTTTAACAGCATATTCATAAGCAACACCGAGTGATGAGATGTCCAGAAAATCCATTTCAGTTTCGATGTATCTATGTAGAGCCCCACGGTATTTCAGAACCAAATTTTGTTCAGAGTCTTTGATACCCAGCTTCGTGCACAAGGTATGTAAGGTATTGGTGAACTCTGGAACTTCTTGGCCCCCCTCTTGCCGCAGTGTGGTCCATCTCATGTACTTGTCCTCATAGTTTCCAACATGGTAATACTGTTCCTTTACCGCATCCACAAAAAATCCCAAGTGGACTTGGCCCCATATATTCCAGACTCCTCTGTGGAACATTTCTCCTAGTAAGTTTCCCACCAATGTTTGACACGGGGCAGAGCTTTAAAGAGTGTGAAGGTGATATTTTCCCTGTCGGAAAAAATATGAATAAAGAATAACCTTCTAACAGATTTAACCATTGTCTAGGGCAACTGCATCTATCTGACCTTCAAATACAAGAATATCAAAATTAACCTATACCTTGAAAGGAGAGGTGCTTCCAAGTGGTTGTTTGATGAGTATGTTCTTTTTTCTATCGACAGGCGTTGAAGGATGTGGGAAAAATTCTCCATCATTTCGTCCCTCTGTCTCATGAGAGCTTGCTCAAGCAACAGATTGATAGAATCGTCTACTCTATCATTTTTCTTTTCTTCCACCATGGAGGGTTTCTTGGGCATGCCAGAGAGATTGTATTCAAGAGAGATAATATCGAGACCCAAATTTCTATACTCGGACCTCGTTGGGGACATGCACTGGAAAAAAAAATGATCAAGAGCAGCCTACTCTGATACCACTAATCTGGATTATTTTCAGCACATAATGAGAGCGGAGATATAATAAAGAAATATTCAGAGATATATCGGATATCAAAAAATATAACAATGTATCAGAGATGAAACCATAAACACAGAGATACAGTAATACAATTTCTATTAATGAGCGAAAATGTACAAAGACTGTAAAAATACAGAGTGAACACTGAAAGACTCTCTAGAATGGTGGCAACTTATCTCTGAGAAGAGATGTGACGGCTACTCGCATTCGCAAGAAGATGATTGTTACAATGAGGCTCCAAAGGAATTTTTAACATAAGTAAAATCCAAAACCCTGACCTCAGAAGATGAAAATCCAAAAGGTTTGTGGGCCCCGATGGGGGTAGTTGATACGTCAACTTCCCGGGGGCGTAACTTTTTCATACGATCTCCGTTTTGGGCACTCAATACACCGTTTGAAAGGTATAACCGAGAAGAATGATTTTTGACTAGTCTAGACTAATGCCATTGGAAAATTCTTGGACCCTGAATCCCCAAAAAACTTTGTTTAGGGCCTCAAAACGACCCTGGAAGTTTGGAACCCGAAAAACTATCAAAAAACTGCCAAGATGGAAAACTGTTTTTCAAGCTCGTGGAATAGGTGGGTGGCCACCGATATCCACCTGGATCAAAAGGGGTTTGAAAAATCCTAATACAAGCCTTTTCCATTATGGCTTAATCCAAATTTTGATTGATCACATAATTTCTCAAATTGGGGATTCATGGGAGAGCTTCATCGTAAGAAATGACTTCTAAGGGACCCTCAGGCAGCCATTCGATGTCCTGTTAATGGAAATAAGTCATCATGGTACCAATACAATTCCTAGGGTTTTACACGAAGGTGAATCACATGAGCTTGTTGCAGACGAAACCCTACCCTTCACCCTTGTTTCCAATGATGAAATGATCTATCATGAGATTCAACAAAACTTGATTGTCGATCATACTGATAAGTAAAATGAGTGTTTTCACTAGGTACTCCAAGAGGATGCTTATTGTGCAAACGATGAGTCTTTGCAACCAAGGATGGCTCGGGTCGCTCAAAGTATGACCAGAAAATCTAGATTTAAACCTTGTGATAATAATCATGATTCTGTGGCATATGAGAGAAAAAATAGGTCATGATCTGAGACAAAAACACAAAAAAATTCCATGAAATTGACAAATTGACCTGATTAATTGATCAACACATGTGTCAAGACCCTGTAATAAAAAAGATGCATGATAAGAGGGTTTTTGAAAAGAAGGCTAGTGTTAATTTCAAAAACAAACGATAGGGTCTAAAATTATCTAGGATCATTAGAAATAAATCTAAAGGATCTTCGAACCCTGACTCTCCAATAGTGATTGACGATGAAGGCATATCTGATGATCCAGTTAAGAATTCACTAGAATCTGAGAAAAAGGTCCAATACGACTTTGTACATAATCTTCCACCATTTCTCAGAGGTTCTGATCAATTCATAGGAATTAGGGTAAGTCTAAAGGATCAATTTCCTGATACTAGGCTTTCTCACGTTGATCATCTTCATACAGATAATGAGGAAATTTTCAGTCGACGCCCCAATTGTCGATTTTGGATGGAAAAGTAGAACTCGGTTGTGTTTCTCCTTAAACAAGACATAGACCATCTATAGAATGAGAACATACATTTAAGGAAACAAAATAGATCGTTAACAGAGCATCATGAAATAGAGAGCACATAAATGAAGAAGAAATCAATAGCTATTGAGGGTCCAGTGGTGATTTAGTCTACTGGGGTAAATGTTATTATCACATCCGACCCAAAGAATACGACCAAATCCAAAACATGATGTCCAATTTTAGCTTTTTATTTTTGAAATTTATTTTTCTTGGTGAGTAACCATGTGGTAAGATTTATTTTATTTTGATATGATCGTTACATTGTTGTTTTAAATTGGTTTTGTTTTTCTTGATTTAGAGAAACTACAAGATCGTAGATTATGTAGTGTTGACGGGCGAATTCAACCGTCCATCAACTGGAAGAGTGGAACTGGTCCGGGGTTGTCTAAATAACCCAAGCCGTTTGGGATGAACCACCCTGACGGGTTTAGCGGCTCCCTTAGCTGATCTAATTCCTAAGAAAATAAAAAAAGAAAACTACTCTAAACTAACTAATCTAAATGAAAAATAACAATTAAAACAAACTAATAAACTAATCTAACTATTATATGTACAATCTACTATCTAATACTATAATAACTCTACGAATTTAAACATCTAACTACTAACAGAAATAAATCTTATTCACAAATGTACAATATTCACAAATTACAGATTTGAAAGAAAACCTGCAAAACTCATTGGCAATCTGTCCTAAGACAGCGAGACTAATTTTTATTTTATTTTATAATTTTATGAAAAAGAAATAAACTGAAAACTATCTAAACTAAGCAACTAAACTAATTACTCTAACTACAAATCTAAACTAATATATTTATCTAAGCTACTTATATTATACTAACTAATTAACTATTAAATACTAAATAACAAACTGACCTGAAAACCCGCACCGGATTATCCACGAGCTTCTCGTAAACTAGAAGCAGTTGTGCTCTTCAAATATAATTACAGGACAAACAAGACATAAAAATTTACAGCAACCTTATGATTTATAAATCTTCACAGTTAGATAAATCTGTATGCAAAGATCTATACAAAATGATTCAATTAACGAAGAAGAGAAATCTGTGATTCATTAACTGAAACAAAATAATTGTTGTACTTTTAAATAATGAAAGAAATCAGATATGGATAGCACATTAATCAAATCATATCATCCTGCAATAGATTATTATAGCTAAAGTAGTCTATAATCAACTGCAAACTGATATGCATAAAACTTGAAACAAAAGTTTGATATATTGAAAGCGAAAGTTGTTACAAGATATCAACTTTCGTCTCAGTCTGATTCATAAATCCATATTCTGGTTCTCCCACAGTGAGGATGATGATCTTATTACAAAAAATAACAAGTATTTAAAGACCTCCCACAGGGTAAAACATCCCTGTGGGAGTTATCAAAACAGTTTACAGGAAATCTGGGATATTATCCCAAGTTTGGCTAAACTAACAACCTAAAATAAAAACTATATCACACAAATATCTCCTATACTGCCACAGTATGCCCAATTGATTATTGCAATTCAAATGTACCTGAAAGAGGACAAAAATAGGCAAGTTAAAAGGATATTTTATTAATAAAATTGATAAAAATCTAATTTCTAAAACTAGCTACAAAATTCTGTGATTCTGTAGCTGGTCTAAATCAAACACATAATTGTTTTAAAATCTAATTCGAACTTAAAGAATATATTCAAACTATAAAAATTACTTGTATGCAAATTGAACAAACTAAATCGTATTCAACCAAAAGATAACAGAGATGGATACCCTCTGTTTAATTCATTATCACCAATTCGGGTATACAAAATCGTATCGAACAGTAATGAAATCGTTTTCATATCCAATTGAAATCCAAACCAATAGTTTTAACAAATCATATACAATCATTTATGATGCCTCATCCATTAACATGAAACACGATCGAATCCACACGAAATCAACAGGATCATTTTCAGATTGATATCACTATATTAAACATAAACAAACGATCCATGCCATTAGCGAATCAAATCAAAACTGGTGTGTAAATTATCACAGACGAAATCGTAATAGGATTAATCGGTTGATAACAGGGTATGTGGGATTTGTCAAATGTTTGTTATTTCCAATTGGGTTAAACACAATCAATTGACAGTCCACAAAATCATCACTTGAATTCATTTCAAACGAATTATTAGCCGAATTTTCCCATCCGAATTCAACAGAGATAGAATCAAAACCAAAAGCGCAGCATCAAATCGATTTTCGATACAAATCCAACTCATAAAAGCAATCGTGTTAACTCAAGATACGCAACATCAAGAGCAAATCGAACAGTTTGATTTTGACATAATCGTTATGAATCAACACAGTTCCATGATTTCGGCGAAGAGATCTTTTGCACAGGTCAGATATAATCCAAATCCAAACGAGAATGTTGGCAAAACAGAGTCGTTTTTCCAATTTAATAGACTAAATCGTATTTATCAAGCCAATTCAATCCTATGAAATCGTTTCAAAAATCAAATCACAAGAACTAAATCAGAGCCATTGATATCCAACGACAACAAAATCATGTTAAATCAAAACAGAACCGTGTTCAATTTTTAGCGTAAAAACCTCCTGTTCAGATTAGATACAAACAAAATCCAAGCGAAAGAAAAACCCATTGATTTCATTAATTCAAACCAACATAATTATTGAAAACGAATCAAAACCAGTGAAAACCAATCAAGTGCTAAACTGGGCACAACCAAATCGTATAACCAAATCATATGTTTATTTAATTTTAGCAAAGTAAACCTACTGTACAGGATTCATAGCATAACCGTTTTTGATAATCAAACCATGGCAAAATTATTTCGAATAATAAATAGACTTAAAAAAACCAATTCATTATATTAATCCAAGCAATTGATAAAACAAAATTGATATTGAAATTCATACCTGGATAATCAGCAGACTACTTGGTCATGATAGTTTTGAATTGACGAAGGCTATCGCCGACTCGACATTCCTAAAAACGATCGAACCAGTGGTTTTCTGCTTCTTGTCATTAGCTTGAAGCTTGTCCCTTTCTCTTGTCAACACTGTGACTTGGTTTTCCAATGATTTGATTTTCGACTGTAATAAGGGAACGTCGTTATAGTAGCGCTCGAGACACACATCACATTGAACACATACTGTCTGCTCGGGCTTCAAAATTGCAGGCGAGGGTTGGTTTAGATCACCGAGGGTTCCATTAGGTAGCTAGGATTGTTTTTTAGGCAAGGGGGTAAATTAGAAACAAAGTCATAGGGTGGCTCGGAGCACAGACCGTGGGAATAAGGGTATTCTCCAGCCAGGAAGCGCTCGATATCAGAGTCCGAGTCTTCGCTGAGGACTATAGGTATTTTATCAGAGTTCGGTTTAGGCTTATTCCGGGCAAGTCTTGATATCAATCGAGCATTCTTTTTACCTTTGCTATCGACAGTAGGGTTACCCTTGACTTTCTTGCTCACAGGATTTTTTACAGCCTCAACCTTGTCTGTTACAATGTCGGGTAGGTCGATATCAGGG
>SNQJ01S0009353.1:46219-74453 GCA_010110895.2 Picea sitchensis
TTACAGACTTACCCGAGACTAGCAAGGGTGAAACAGGGATAGGGGTAAACATTAATGACATATCGTGCGAAGGTGGTGGAGCTATTTCTGCCATGTAGAATAGTCATTACCATGGTACAACCGCCAACACTTAAAACTATTCAAATCACAACGCATGTGTGTTACAAACATGCCACTTCAATCAATCAATCGAAACCTTTGGTAAGTGGATTAATCATTCGTGCAAACAATAGTTATACCATAGTTTTTTTAAAACCAAAGAAATAAATCAAAATCGCACCAAGGGTTTGGTTATATGAAACATGTGTTGTATGTAACGTTTTATACCAAGGGTTTTTCCACAACACAAAGGTGTTTTCAATGTGCCAAGTGAGTCGATCAAAGAACATATAAATCCAAATCACCAATGTATCATAAACTTGATCACTCATGAAACGAAACTGTATAATCAATGAAAGAATGTCAAATGAGTACAGATCAAGAGGTATTGCCAACTGTATAATGATAAGTAAAATGTAAACGCAATGGGCATATCGACAAGAATGATAACGACAATTCAGCGACGATTTTAATGCGACTTCGAAAACCAACTTTTCACGCTTACAGTCGTGAAAACAAGAACGAAGGTAAGTGTGCAAATAGCGCAAAAAATAAAAGTGTCGTTTTGTTTGAGAATTGCGATGAAAGTTAAGGTTGGAAAACACTGGTGTAGGCAGCTTATAAGGACAGTAGAAAAATGTGAATTGGCTGCCAACATGCAGCTACTCTTTAAAAATTTATGAAGCATTTATTGGTTCTCTGTTATGATTTACAGGTATTCTTATACAAATATCGTGATGCAGTTGTCATAGCCAAATTTAGGAAACGATTAGTACAATTATGATTTAATTTAATTAGTTAGTATGCTTACTAGTTTCGAAAGTATGCTGAGACAAATTATGATAATTTTGATTGTAATTGAACCTATAAACTTTTGGATTTGTTACAATCTTCTGATTATAGATCTCCTTATCTAGTTTATGAGATTGAATCACTAGGCTACGTTGGGTTCTACCCAAATTTCCAGGGATTATTGTTTTATTTAGTTGTTAGTTATGTGGTCAATCTTTTGGAGATCATAACTCTATGTCATTATAAAAGAGTATGATGATACATAATAGAGGGGGAGGAATAATGAAGACTTGATGAATTATACTTTGGTGAAAACAATGAAAGTATTTCATTCTATGAAGACCAGTTTGTAAGTTTTGTGTTGAATGTCTTTAATACACGATCTACAATAGTTCTCCTTTACAAATACTCATTGTCTTAGGTCAATTTCAATTTGAATATCAACTGTGTCTTAGATTTATATTTGAAATTTGTGATAAATCTTCAGATTGTCATTTAAATATTAATGTTTGATTTTCTGATTCATTATTTTGACTTACATCCATTCTTCTGGTGTAAATAAAAAGGTTAAGTCACAACTGTTATGATTGATATTATGCATAGTTTTGGAAAAACTATTAATTAACTATATGATTGTTTCATTTTATGTATTTCACATATTGGAACTCATATGTGATTGACTTTCTTTAATTGCAAGTGGAATTGATGTAATTATTGTTTCAAATTCACATATTTAGAAGATTATGAACTTGCTTGACTTTGTTCCATCATAGCTTCTTAAAGCTTCATATTATGGATTGTCCGTCCTATTAGCAAGGTGTATTTTTCCTGTAGACGAAAAGTGATGATTACATTGATGTGAAAATGGATTCAATTGTTAGGTTTAATCTATGCTCCTGATCATGATAGTTTATTATGCTTTTGGTGTGATATGATTGTTTGTTTCAATTTTAAATGTACATCTTTCATTATAAGGACCGACTAAAATGTTGTGATCGGCTTAGTTATCCTTAATATTTTCGCATTTAAAATTGGTTCTATTTTTATTTTTTATTTTTTTTGGGGGGGGGTTGACTAAAATATAATAGTTATTTCTATATTAGTTTATTTAATATTTTAATATTTTATATTTTTTCCTAAGATTTTAGTTCTAAAATTTAATATTATTATTTCACAAGGTTTTTGCAATCTTGTAAATTTTGTACAAAGTAGTTAATGTTTTGATAGTCATTGTAAATATTAAGAGATTTGTTAGTCATAGATCGTAGTTAATAGGGTCCTTAGGAAAATTATCTCGTATCTTTTCTCTTTATATTTTTACCTCATTGGCTAACAGAGCCATAAAACCCATCAGGAACAACCATACCAAACAACTTGGGTTCTGCTCTAAGTACCTCGGACCGGTTTGTTTCCTCTTAGTTGAAAAGTGCTCATTTCTTCCTGTCAACAAATGGCTCTAGAAGGAGGTCCTTCTAGAACTTGATGGAAAGAGGAGGCATAAATATACCTCCAACCAACCACTCTCCAATCATTACTTGTAGTCGTTTCAATACTTCTAATACATCGTACGTTGCTACCTCCTCTCAACCCGATCCTATTACCACACCACCTCCTCACACTGCACACACCACAACTGATCCTTCTACACCTCTTTTTCTCAAACTTGAATTTGAAGAACTAATCCAAAATTCACATTGAGAACTAACAAGAGCTCACGTCAGGTTAACAAGGATAGAACTCTCGGGGATCAATTATTTCAAGTTGACAATCTTCCTACCATCACTCCTTAGGAGGGAGATTCCTGTGTGATCGATACACCCAATTATAGGTTGCATGACATTTTGACTGGATAAGTCGAGCCTGATCCTATAGTAGAAGGATATATTCCTCCCTATCAAAATGATCCCGAATTGGTCACAAGTGAACTTTAATCACCAAAGCGAGAGCAACCAAATCTAGGTACAGGAGGATTTGGTTTACCACCTTCACCACTTGATTCTTCTCCGCCTTCTTTGAGTGGAGATTTTTTTTTATGCGGAAATCTTTGAGCATTCTTCATCTCTAGAATTAGAAACTTCACATTCTTCCCGAATCTCATCACAGATGGAAAATAACCCTTCCATGCATTGGCTTGACCAAGATGTAGTTTCCATACCAGGAACACAACATCCTTTACCCAAACATCATGAAAAATTTATGCCCAAATTCGATCTAATACTAAACAATACACATATGACCACATAAAGAAATTCATGGTAGATGTTAGTTTAAGAAATGAGGAGCACAAATATGTCATGTGTAGGTTGTTCCCTTATACCTTCGAGCGTAAATCCTCCACATGGTATTTTCCACAACAACCGCATACTATAACATCATGGGAATGTTTTGAAACTATTTTTCTTGAAAATTTTGGCGAAGACAAGTCTCTTGAGGTCTTGGTGATGGAATTATCCAAAATGAAGATGAGTGCAAAGGAGAGGGTTAAATATTTTAATCAAATATTTTTTACTTTGAAAAATAAGATTCCTGATGAATTTATGCCTGCAGAAAACCTCATCGTTTGTTTCATATTATGCCAAAGCCTTATCCCTTACCACTGCCATGTGGGTTAAGAGGTTCCAAAAGAGGAATCTTTTAGAAGCCTTTGAGGAAGCTATTATGATCGAGAAGTGTTATCCCCCACTTTTAGGGATAACTAGGAGATCATGTCTCGAGTCCCACAAGTCCTATACATGGATTACCAAGAGCCAGATCAACTTTAGCATGGCCTTGGAGGGCCTGTCTTTTCTCCCTTTCAGTGCCTCTACTCTTTCAACAATAGCAGCATCCATCACCATCGACTTGTTCTTGTATCAGAGATGGTTCTTACTCCATGAGGTAATGAGTCCGGGTATCATGGTATGTGTCACTCTGATCCTCAAAACCTTTGAATATGTGCATTTAATTCCTTTTGTTTCTAAAAAATTCTCAGATATTATACTTGCCCACTTGACCATGTCTAGGGGGAATGACATGATGCCCTAGTAAGCCTGTGTCCATAGGTTTTGGTTTTCCACTGGGGGGATTTTTGAAAAGCCATCGTCCACTCCCATCATAGAAACACTTTTTCATCTTGCTTCCCTCTCATCTATCCCATTACACTTGTCCGGGCACTGGGTTGGCCAATCATTTGAGGGTTTCACCTTGCCTTGTGGGAAGAAGGGGCTAAAGGCCTAGAAGGTAAAATCAAGATGGAAAAAGATAAAAGCCTAAAAATAAACCTCGAGATGCTTCGCCCAGGTATCCTTGAGAAAGCAGTAAAAGGCTTCTCAACAAGAAACAAGAGGGACCCAATAAAAATAATAAAACAAGACCTAGTCAGAGGATAGGGGGTCTCATCATGAGCGAGCCTATTAGGTCCATGGGTGCCTAGCAGTATGACACTACCAGAAGCTGGTTACCACGCCAGGGTAGTGACTCTTGGTTGCATTTCCAAGAGAAAGGGGGTCTCATCATGAGCCAGCCTTCTCATTTCTGTGAAAGTAATTGTGGGTAACGCTTCCACCATTGGTCACCACGCTAGGGCAGTGTCCCCTGATCAGCTTCTAAAAAAAACAAAAAAACAATAAAGAATAAAGAATAAAGAATAAAAGGTATGAATTGGCTTGGAAAGATTGCATCCAGGACAGGTGCAAATCTCCTTCTACAAAGGCACCCATAGGTAAATATTTGCATCCCCATTTTCTCACTGCACCCTTTTTCCTGGACATCCCTTATCCACCTCACCCACTTGCATGACTTGGATTTAGTTCTTTTCCAGAAACTTTCCTTTTCCAGTGGACACTAGCCCAATAGAAGACTCTGTCACTTTCCCCAAACTTGTATTACAGACTTGTATAATGTCTTTGAGAATTTAACTGGGGTAATAGGGTTTTTATGCACATGTTTAATAATATTGATGTTGAGATGTGATTGACATTGCTATGATCCCTTTGACTTATGAGCCCATGGAGGGCATAGTTGTTGATGTGCAGGATCATGCCCAACGGACAAGTACCACGTTGGATAGGTACACATGATGAGATGATCAATTTGGACCTCCATGGGGTTGAAGAGCCCACCCGATGGATGCTAAGAACCCCACAGGAGGCAGAGACAGGACATAGGGGTTTGCACAGGAGAGAAGGAGGACGTCTTGCAAAGGCACGTCGACAGAGCTTGACCTAGGGGGGTTGTGCCATTTTCAGTGGAACGTTGGACTTGGAAGGCCTAGGACATCACCCATGAGGTCCATGAGGTCATCCTTGCTTCATGGACATTTTGGCAGATGGATAGGGCATTTTGGCACGTGTGGAAGCTTGGAGAAGCCTAAGGAGGGCTAACGTTTTGCTCCTGAAGGCTGCATTTTCCCTAGAAGGGGCTAACATCACCCTAGAGAGGGGACGGTGTCTCTCTTTTTCTTGATTAGGGTTTTAATTTAAGCATTTAATGTAAAACAATATGATTTTAGTATTTTGGCCTTGTCAGCCTTTTTATGACCTAAAAAGTAAAATTAGGTCATTGTATTGTATAAATTGAGGGTTTTCACCTTCATCTTTTCATCATCTTTCACTCACTCATTAGTGAGGTCTGAAATTTTCGCCACTCTTGGAGTTCTTGGCTGAAATTGGGAGGTGCACTAGTTGAAGGAAGACATTTTGGGACTTATATTGGTATTTTTGGCATTTCTCTTGGTGGAAGGTGTTACAACTACAGTTTTCTATGTGATTTCTTGGTTAAATGTAAGTGAATTTATGCAAAAATTCTTAATTGAATGGTTGTAGTGTTATTTTCTTGCATATATTGTTATAATTTGTTGAATAAACCTTAGGTGACAAGCACACATTGAAGGTTTGTGTATCATGTCCCCATCAAGGTTTTGAGCCATTTGATGAAGAGGATAGAGCCTTGCCTTAGCAACACTTCATCCCTCTTCTTCCTGCTAGCCGTTTTCTTATTTTTTGAGATAAGAAGGAGAAAACGCATCAAGGCCTAGTTCCCCTACACCTTGGTGAGCCAATTTTCCCTAGGGTTTGCCTGGTAAAGCCTTGCCATAGAAACACGTTACCTGCAAAACCTCGTCTTAGTTTTATGCAATCTTTTGAGCTAGCCGTTTTTCCATTTAAGCTAAGGAACGAGGAGAGAGCATCGAGGCCTAGTTCCCCTACACCAAAGTGAGCCTCTCTCCCCCAGGGTTTCATCCTTGAGGCCTTTCCATAGCAACACCTCAAGGTCTAACCCTCTTGTCCTTAGTCTTATTACTTTCACTTGATCCTTCAAGTTTTGCGTCCTCTTCTTTTGACTCCGTCTACCCTAATGAGGCACTGATCTAAGGCCACACGTGTTGAGTAACTTGATCACAATTTCAATCAAACACTTTGAGAAATTACTAACCTTTCTAACCCCTAGCCTAAGACTAACCCTACTATCTCATTGTTGTCGTCATCCTTTGCTATAAACATCATTGTGCAACTAATATTGCTATTGAGATCAAGCAGGTAAATAGGTTATGCCAGAGATGATGGGGTTCTCATGTACTCTACGGTGAGCACATGTCCCCGATTTGGAGCCAGATGTTATCCCCCACTTTTAGGGATAACTAGGAGATCATGTCTTGAGGCCCAAAGGTCCTAGACATGGAGTACCGAGAGCCGGATCAACTTTAGCATGGCCCTGGAGGGCCCATCTTTTCTCCCTTTTAGCGCCTCTACTTTGTCAGCAACATCAACATCCATCACCATCAACTTGTTCTTGTATCAGAGATGGTTCTTGCTCCATGAGGTAATGAGTCCGGGTATCATGGTATGTGTCACTCTGATCCTCAAAACATTTGAATATGTGCATTTAATTCCTTTTGTTTCTAACAAATGCTTGGATCTTATACTTTCCCACTTGACCATGTCTAGGGGGAATGACATGATTCCCTAGCAAGCCTGTGTCTGTAGGTTTTGGTTTTCCACTGGGGGGGTTCTGAAAATCCATCGTCTGCTCCCGTCATGGCACCACTTTTTCATCTTGCTTCCCACTCATCTATCCCATTACACTTGTCTGGGCATTGGGTTGACCAATCATTTGAGGGTTGCACCTTGCCTTGTGGGAAGAAGGGGCTAAAGGCCCAGAAGGTAAACACAAGCTGGCAAAAGATAAAAGCCTAAAAATAAACCTCGAGATGCTTTGCCCAGGTATCCTCGATAAAGAAGTAAAAGGATTCTTAGCAAGAAACAAGAGGGACCCAAWAAAAATAATAAAACAAGACCTAGTCAGAGGATAKGGGGTCTCATCATGAGCCATCCTATTAGGTCCATGGGTGCCTAGCAGTATGAAACTACTAGCAGTTGGTTACCACGCCAGGGTAGTGACTCCTGGTTGCATGGCTAAGAGAAAGGGGGTCTCATCACGATCCAACCTTCTCATTTATGTGAAAGTACTTGTGGGTAATGCTGGCACAACTGGTCACCACGCCAGGGCAGTGTCCCCTGATTAGCTCCTAAAAAAAAAAAATCAATAAAGAATAAAGAATAAAATGCATGAATGGGCTTGGAAAGATTGCATCTAGGACAGGTGCAACTCACCTTCTACAAAGGCACCCACAGGTAAAGCTTTGCATCCCCCTGCTCTCACTACACCCTTTTGCCTAGACATCCCTTATCCACCTAACCCACTTGCATGACTTGGATTTAGTCCTTTTTCGGGAACTTTCCTTTTCCAGTGGACACTAGCCCAATAGGACACTCTGTCACATTCCCCAAACTTGTATTGCAGACTTGTATAATGTCTTTGAGCATTTAACTGGGGTAATAGGGGTTTTATGCACATGTTTAATAATATTGATGATGAGATGTGATTGACATTGCTATGATCCATGTGACTTATGAGCCCATGGAGGGCGTAGCTTTTGATGTGCGGGATCATGCCCGATGGACAAGTACCACGTTGGATAGGTACACATGGGGAGATGATCAGTTCGGACCTCCATGGGTCTGAAGAGCCCGCCTAATGGATGTTGAGACCCTAGCAGGGGGCAGAGACATGACATAGGGGTTTGCACAAGAGAGAAGGAGGACTTCTTGCAAGGGCTCCCTGACAGAGCTTGACCTAGGGGGTTTGTGCCCTTTTCAATGGAACGTTGGCCTTGGAAGGCCTAGGACGTCACCCATGAGGTCATCCTTGCTTCATGGACGTTTTGGCAGATGGATAGGCCATTTTGGCACGTGTGGTATATTGGAGAAGCCCAAGGACGACTAACGTTTTTCTCCTAGAAGCTGCATTTTCCCTAGAAGGGGATAACGTCACCCTAGAGAGGGGATGACGTCTCTCTTTTGCTTGATTAGGGTTTTATTTTAATCATTTAATATAAAACAATAGGATTTTAGTATTTTGGCCTTGTCAACCTTTTTATGACCTAAAAAGTAAAATTAGGTCATTGTACTGTATAAATTGAGGGTTTTCACCTTCATTTCATCATCTTTCACTCACTCATTAGCGAGGTCTGAAATTTGCGCCACTCTTGGAGTTCTTCGCTGAAATTGGGAGGGGCACTTGTTGAAGGAAGACATTTTGGGACTTATATTGGCATTTTTGGCATTTCTCTTGGTGGAAGGTGTTACAACTAGGGTTTGCTATGTGATTTCTTGGTAAAATGTAAGTGAATTTCTGCAAAACTTCTTAATTGAATGGTTGTAGTGTTATTTTCTTGCATCTATTGTTATAATTTGGTAAATAAACCCTAGGTGACAAGCACACATTGAAGGTCCTTGTCTCATGTCCCCATCAAGGTTTTGAGCCATTTGTTGAATAGGATAAAGCCTTGCCTTAGCAACACTCCATCCCTCTTCTTCCTACTAGCCATTTTCTTATTTGTTGAGCTAAGAAGGAGAAAACGCATCAAGGCCTAGTTTCCCTACACCTTGGTGAGCCGATTTTTCCTAAGGTTTTCCTGGTAAAGCTTTGCCATAGAAACACGTTACCTGCAAAACCTCTTGTCTTAGTTTTATGCAATCTTTTGAGCTAGCCGTTTTTCCATTTAAGCTAAGTAAGGAGGAGAGAGCACCGAGACCTAGTTCCCCTACACCAAAGTGAGCCTCTCTCCCCTAGGGTTTCATCCTTGAGGCCTTTCCATAGCAACACCTCAAGGTCTAACCCTCTTGTCCTTAGTCTTATTACTTTTACTCAATCCTTCAAGTTTTGTGTCCTCTTCTTTTGACTCCATCTACCCTAATGAGGCACTGAACTAAGGCCACACGTGTTGAGTGACATGATCGCAATTTCAATCAAACACTTTGAGCAATTACTAACCTTTCTAACCCTAGCCTAATACTAACCATACTAACTCATTGTTTTCGTCATCCTTTGCTATAAACATCATTGTGCAACTATCGTTTTACTTTCAAAGCAATTGAATGGTTGTTTAATGCATTATCTAATGGATTGCTGATTTGTTACATTGAATGCCAAGTTTCTTTAGCATTTATTGAAGAAGTGATATTGAAATTGTTGCTATTATACAAGCATTGGCTTCGTCAATATTTATTGCTCAATTTCTTATATTCAAGAAAGTCATTGATTATATGAAGTACTAACCAACAAGCAAGCTTGCATATGCATCTTTTTATTGTTGTCTTGTTCTCGAGCAGGTGCTCTTATTGGTTATTACTTCCAGCTATATTTATTGGCTATAAGCCAGGACTTTCTGATCAGGGGGTAACTTGTGAGGGGGATCATTATCACTCAACCTTGCTAAAACCTCTTGCCTTCTAAAAAACCCAAGTTACCGGGGACGGCTCCCCTAAGATTTACCTCCCTAAACAAAAAGAACCTTCCCATCGAGGTGACAGTGGGTGGGATTGGTTCAGTTACGCCAGTTTGACCTTTGTTCATCCACTCTTTATCCTAACTACAAACTGTGAAATAACAAGAAGGACATGCTCAGTCTGAAAGATAATCCAAATACTGAGAGCGATCAGGCATCTTCCTCTCAGAAGATGCCCAAGACACTTCCTAAACCACCTACGGCTAAGAAGGACCAAGAATCCCTTGACCTTGAGAGCTTATAGTAAGTCATTCAAAAATTTTCCAATGATATTTTTTACCTTAAAATAAATCCATGAGAAGGATCCTCTAGAGGGTATTATATGACCCCTTTCAAAAAAACACCTCCAAATTTCCCAAATAAACAAACGCCTTCCAATGAAGGGTTAAATCTAGAAGGAT
Source organism: Picea sitchensis (assembly GCA_010110895.2). Lineage (NCBI taxonomy): Eukaryota > Viridiplantae > Streptophyta > Pinopsida > Pinales > Pinaceae > Picea > Picea sitchensis. The sequence continues at coordinate 56,339 of SNQJ01S0009353.1, forward strand.
TGGGAAACGTTCTTCAAGCATTGTTTTCATGGGATGAAACTTCTTCTGAGGATGAAACCGAACAACCAGATGAAACTAAAAAATATGGGGAGAGAGGTCTCCAAAGACCACCAAAAAAAATAAAAAAATGTATTTATTTTTTTGAATTTTATTGAAAAACTATGTTTTTTTCGAAGGGATACATGAAGGAATTGCCCATATTAATCCATGGATATTATTGCAATATTTTGTAATGTTTATAAAGGAAAAAATTATAATCCAGAGTTGTAGGTTGCAGTCATTTTTACATTCGACTGTGTTTTCCAAGATGTCTCTTATTCATACAATTCAATGCAAATCAAACTCAAATATTTTCTTCATGTTTGCATTAAATTTTGTATCTGATCGTTTAAATGATTGCAGGATATGGTGCTTAAACAATACTTTAGGAGAGTAGTGATAATGTTTTTTCATCTCTTTCAAAGTTATTAACATGCTTACAGTATTGTTTTCACTAAAATGTCTTTAAGTTATCAATAATATGATCATTCTTTTAAGCATTAGATTTTTCTTAAATTTCACTCCTAGGATTAGCTTTAGATTAAATAGTTTAGTTAGTTTCTTATGATTTAATTGGGTTTTTGTAGCTATATGTCTATAGTTAATGAAGTGATTTTAAATTGCTTTTTATTTAGATTGGATTGGATTAGATTTGATTGTTAGATTCACATTTAGGTTTTGGTTGAGCTTAAACGTTAAAGTCTCCTTTTGGGGAGAAAATCATTTTCGTGACTGATGGAGCCCTAAAACCTGTCAGAAATAGCTACACCAAATGACTTGGGTTCTTATTCAAGAACCTTGGTCCAATTTGTTTCCTTTTCATTGGTGAGTGGTCATTTATTCCCATCAACACGATCCAGATCGTTTGCGAAATCTCTCAGGCCTTGGAAGATCAACAGTCTAGGTTGACTCTCAGAGCTTCCTCATCAAAGTGACTCCAAATAAATCTTCACGATGGATGGACCAAATATCCTCTCAGAGATTCTCTTTCTTCAATAGATCAATGATTATATCTTCTTCTTGGAGCCCCACTTTCAGAGTGTTTTTTCGTGACATATTCCAAAAATCTCATTGTGATGAACGGTCAAGATCTCCCCTCAGAGATTCTTTGTCCCTGACAGATCAACATATAGATTTTATTCTTGGAGCCCCACTTTCATAATGTTTCTTCGTGATATATTTTGAAAATATCATTGCGATGGATGGTAAGGATCTCCCTTCGGAGCTCCTCTTTCCCTGATAGATCAATGGTTAGATATTCTTCTCGAAATCCCACTTTCAGAATGTTTCTTTGTGATCTATTTCAAAAATCTCATTGCGATGGATGGTCAATATATTCCCTCGGATCTCCTCCATCCCCAACAAATCAATGGTTAGATATTCTTCTTGGAGCCACACTTTAGGAATGTTTCTCCATGATCTATTCCAAAAATATCATTGCGATGGACGATCAACATCTCCCCTCGTAGCTCCTCCGTCCCTGAAATATCAACAATTAGATCTTCTTCTTGGAGCCCCACTTTCAAAATGTTTCTCCATGATCTATTCCAAAAATATCATTGCGATGGACGATCAGGATATCCCCTTAGAGATTCTCCATCCCCGACATATCAATGGTTAGATCTTCTTCTCGGAGCCTCACTTTCAGAATGTTTCTTCATGATCTATTCCTAAAATCTCATTGTGATGGATGGTCAGGATATCCCCTCATAGCTCCTTTTCCCTCGACAGATCAACAGTTAGATATTCTTCTTGGAGCCCCTTGATCTTGACATATTCAACGTTCTAGATCAAACCTTAGAGTTCTCTCTTTAGGGTCAAACCTTTCCTAGTATCCGCGATCACTCCAAACACCCCCCTCTGAAGGACGATCAAGATTTCTCTATCTTGTGGATCAGACGGTTCAAGTTTGAAGACACCTGTCCCAAGGTACGATCTGATAGGGACTCCCCCTTAGTCCTCTCTTCAATCACAAGCTAACACATGTTTTCCTCTAGACACGCTGGTAGTCCTTGTTAGCATGACACATCACGTTGATGTCACCTCATTTATTAGTCTCTTTTAAATGAGACCCACGATGATCTACAACAGAGGTTTATCATGGGATTAGCCTCGATGGATGGCCTAGATTGTCCCTTGGAGTCCCCTTTTTGGAATGCCTACACTTCAACATCCATGGTCATTTCGACCATGGGACTCCGACCACATTCACCACGATGGATCCAACGGTCCATAATCTTCCACGTACACCCTCCGATAGATCAATGATCCTCATTGAGTCCAAAGTTCATATTCCATGGGCTTCATATACAGCTCCAATGGAGGATCAGGATCTCATCATTCTGCCAGATCGAAGGTCGAGATCAAATCTCACCCCTGCTTTGATAGAGGGCTCATATTTAACCGTCATACCAAATCAATGGCCACAATCCTCTGAAGCGAATAAGATTTTTCCATTGGCTTATCGTTCAAATTAATACTTAGCCACTTTCATGCAAGTCTTTCTTTGAGTTCTTTACAAGTCTTACCAAATCTCAAGGATGCTCACGCTTGTCCAAGGCACTCCATGCATTTCCTAGGGCCCCTTTATATCACCTCATTTTCGAATATTTATTGGTTTCAGACGTTCCAACACTGTGATGTAAAAGTATACAAAACGAAATACACACACACACACACATATATATATATATATATATTCATATGATATATATACAATAGTACATATGGTAGGCATGGTGTCTCTTTACTTGAGTTATTTCAGGGATTCGAGTTAGTTACATGCTCGAATTACTGTATGAGTTCATATCCTTTTCGCATTTACCAATCTCACAAGCTTTTCATAGACATATACTTGCAGTTATTTCACTAACAAAAGGGTGACTTCCCAAATTCACAAATACGAGACTTCTTATGCAGATGTGTAATTTACGCAAACATATGACCATCTCCATAATTTCATAATCAATTTTACAGGTCAAACATTCATATCCAAAACCATCATACTTCCCATTCAAGCATTCATGCATTCAAATAAATACACATAAAACATAACATGCTACTTATCTATGACTTTTGATATATGTTGGATACTACTGAAGGGTTATCCACTCTCTATCCAACCATAGGAAAGGTTGTGCTAAACTCTTCTACTGCAAACCACCCCCAAGCTAGGATATAATGCCACAAGAGAATTTCTGCAAAAATTTTCAGGGAGTGTTTGCTAAATTTGTTCTTCTCTGTTACCTGAACCAAATATATACCTTTCTCTAATTCCAATGCTCCTAGTCTATGCCCATCCATGTGCATCCTTTTCTATCCCCCGCGCCCTTATTTTCATGTCTTCTCCCCTAAGATCTCGTGGGTCATGCCATAATTTTCTTGAGGGTATTTTTCCCATCCTTAATTTTCCAAGGGAACTATTTCAACTACTAGCTTGACTGATAATAAGTTTTCAGGGTTGAGGACAATTCAGGTCTGCACTATTTTAATTAGACAGGGTACTGCTTAGTGGATTCATATCAATCAGTAATTTCCTCCCTCTCACAGGTCATTCCTCTCATGGCATCATAACCTGTGAATGTCATCCCTTCAACAATAGTTCAACATTTATCTATTGCATTAAAATCATCATGCACATTACAAAATTCAACAAAGTTTCATTGTCAATGGTCACATAATATACATGTTTATAGTTTGGTCATGATAATACTTATATTTACAGACTCGGGAAACATGGTTGTTACAATCCCCTCCCCCTTAAAGGAACACCACCCTCGATGTTCTATCTGTCGCAAAAACCTCTATAAACAACAGTGAACAAAAAAGGGTATGCATGTTTCATGGCATCCTCCATTTCCCAAGTTGATTCATTGAGACCAAAGTGTTTCCATTGTACCTTGACTTGTGTAATGGTTCTCTTCTTGAGAGGGATCTCTCTCATGTCTAGGATACACTGTGGTTTTGGCAGGAACTATCCCTCTGGCTCCACGTGGATCATAAAATAATCAATTATGTGAGCATAATCATGTATATATTTCTTTAACAAGGAAACATGGAAAACATTATGTGCCTTCACTCTGGGAGGCAAGACTAATCTATAATCTACATGTCCCACTCTGTCCATAATTTCAAAAGGCCCACAAAATTTGGGCACCAACTTGGCACATGCTCCCATTCTAAAGGAGCTTCTTCTGCGTTTAATTCAGAGATATACGTGATCTCCAACTCTAAATTCCTTATGAATTCTTTTGTTTTCTACATAGCTCTTCTGCCTGTCCTGGGCCACTTTCATATTTTTCTTTATTTGAGTTACTAGTTGTTCCATCTCCATTAACATATCTGGCCCAAGTGTAATTTTTTCCATTGGATTATCCCAGATGATTGGGATATTGCATTTTCTACCATAGAGAGCCTCAAAAGGACTCATCTTCAAGGATTCCTGGTAACCATTTTTGTAGGAAAATTCTACCAGGGGTAGATATTCTTCCCATTTTTGGGGATGATGCATTAGATGAATCCTTCACATGTCTTCCAATACTCGGTTTACCCTCTCTGTTTTCCCATCAGTTTGAGGGTGATAGGTTGTACTAAAAAACAATGATGTTCCACATCCAGTAAACAAAGAATTTCAAAATTATGAGGTTAATTTTGCATCTCTATTGGATATAATTTCCTTAGGGATCCCATGCAACCTAAATATTTATTTCATGAATATGTTGGCAATATCTATTTCCTTGCAAGTAGACTTTACTGGAATAAAGTAGGCAACCTTGCTCAACTTGACCACAACTACCATAATGGCATCATTTTGTTTGGTTGTTCTGGGTAGCCCTATGATAAAATCCATGGAGATGGTTTCCCATTTCCACTTTGGAATAGGCAGGGGATGCAACAACCGTGATAGGTTCTTGTGTACCTTAACCTGTTGGCATTCCAAACATCTAGCTAGATAATCAACTATTTCCTTTTTCATTCGTTGCCAATGAAATAACTTCTCAGTGGCTGTGATCATTTTTTGATAACCAAAATGACTAGTATATGGTCTTTTATGTAGTTCATCCAAGATCAACCTCTTCAAGTCATCACAATTTAGGATATACAACATGCCTTTATAAGCTAGAAGGTCATCACTCATTAGTTGATAACTATCATACTTCAACCCCGTGGGATCTTGTTCTAGATATGCCTTTACATTCTTGAAAAAATCATTTACTTCCTGTGCACTCTTAACTCTTTCTTTGAGATTTGTTTCATAGGTGCTTACAACTGCTAAGTGGATCACTTTCATGCTTATACTGAGGGCATCAACCACTCTATTTTATTTCCCTTTAATGTGTTTTATTTCAAAATCAAACTCACTAATGAGAGCTATCCACCTAGCTTGACTAGCATTTGGTTTGGGCTGGTCAAATAAATACCTCAACCCACTATGGTCTGTCACGAGCACAAATTTTCTTCCTAGGAGGTAATTCCTCCACATTTTTAAAGCATGCACTATGTAAACTAATTCCAGGTCATGGGCCACATAATTTATTTCATGTTTATTCAATTTTCTAGATTCATAACAGATTGCATGCCCTTGTTGCATGATGACTCCTATGAATCCTTCCTTGCATGCATCGATGCACACAAGGAAATAATTGTTTGGGTCTGCAATTTTCAACACTGAGGCATTGGTTAAGAGGTGTTTCAGTTGTTGGGAACTTTCCTCACACTCTGTTGTCCAGAAAAATTTAAATCCCTTCCTCTGAAGAGAGGTGATTGGGTGACCAATCTTGGAAAATCCTTTAATGAACCTCCTATAGTACCCTGGTAGACCCATGAAGGATCTAATATCAGTTACATCTTTCAGTTTAGGCCATTCCATAATAGCTTTGATCTTATCATGGCCTAAGTAATGGACTTGATTTTGAAAGAAGTTACACTTACTAAGCTTTACATAGAGCTTGTGCTCTCTTATCATGTGAAGTACTAACTTGAGATGTTCTTCATGCTCTTCCCTACTCTTTGAATAAATTAGGATATAATCAATAAAAACTATTAAAAATTTATCCAAGAACTTGTTGAGTACACTATTAATCAAACACATGAAGGTGGTTGGTGCATTGGTGAGACCAAATGGCACCACCTGAAATTCATAGTGCCCATACCTTGTCCTAAAGGTTTTTTTGTGGATATCTTCAACCTTTATTCAGATTTGATGGTATCCATATCTCAAATCAATCCTGGAAAAGATTGTAGCACCTCCTAACTAGTCAAACAATTTCTCAATTCTTGGCAAGGGATACTTGTTCTTAATTTTCATTTTGTTAAGTTGTCTATAGTCTATGCACAAACTGAGTGTGCCATCCTTCTTCTTCACAAAAAATGTTGGTTCTCCCCAATGAGACACACTAGGCTGAATATAGCCCTTGTACAACATTTCCTTCAGTTGTAATTTGAGCTCAAATAGCTCTGGGGTACTCATCCTATAAGGTTCTCTAGACACTGACATTGCTCTAGGTACAAGTTCTATTGAGAAATCATTGTCTCTCCTTGGAGGTAGACCTGATACTTCTTCCAGAAACAAATCTCTATATTCTCTCAATATAGGATGGTCTTCTAGGCCTGGTTTATTCTCCCCAATAGAGTTTAGTACTTGTATTTCATACAAGGTGTTGTTACTAGAGATTTCTATTGGCTGTAAAAGATAAATTGCTAACACATTTTCAACCACCTTCTGATTGGCAAGTTGGCCCTTCCAGCCAAAGGGGCCTCCCTCAGATGAGTTCAAAATATGGGTTGCTCAATCTCACCAAGAAACACTTGAACATTAAAGCACAATGGCCATATTTTAGATAATAAAACAAAGGTTAAACATGGCATAGGAAACAAGACAACGAACTGGATAAAAGGTTGTAATACTCTTAGATCAGTCACCTAAATCTATTAGGCATGGAGTCTCATCAAACAGAGCACAAAAAACTTTCTCGTGAAAGATAGAAGAAAGAAGAGAAACAATTAAATCTCAGACTTGCAGAGGAAAAAAACAATCCTTATAAATCTGAGATGAAGAAATGACCATTTACTGGGCATTTCCAATGATGAATCCAACAAATGGACAATGAATGCATATTAGACAATATATTAGGGTTATGAATTAGTAAAACATGTTTAAAACAAAGGTCGTGTCTTACTCACAGTAAGATAGAGGAAATTATTTGTATCAAATGATTATTTTGTACCAGTGGAGGTTGTACCAAATTATTACTTCTTTAACCCTAATAATTATCTTATTGCAAAATAAACATGAACAATGATGTCATAATGAGAAGAAAAACATAGAAAATAGAAGAGAAAACAAGGCTCTGTTGAAGATGAGTCAGGAATCCAATATATTAATTGCTTGATCTTCAAAAAATTACAACAGCCCTACATGATTACAAAGAATGCGGTCTTGCTACCAAGAAAAAATCTTAAGTTGCCAACCCCAAGAATTCCTTATACAAAGCTCTTTTTATAACCACACAATTTGTCTCTCAAAATATAAATTTGTTTCTTGACAGTTCAAAGAAGATATTCGAATGTGATTTGAAAGCTGGAAGATTTCCCCTTTTCTCTGTTGCTCCAATCTTATGATTTTCTTCAACTAATTGTGCAAAACATATTACCAAAATTATAAATTAAATCAATTAAAAATGAAGGACAAACCCAAATCTAAAAATCATACGAAACCAAACTATTCAAAAGAAAACCAATTTAATTAATTAATAGAAACTAAATATGATCTTCCAATCGTTTCTTTCCATGATATTCTTGACAGATAGATATTCCGGAAGCCTAATTTTAACAATATGTCATTCTGTTAATGAAATCTCTTCGAAAAACTCATTTAGAAACCCGGTTGTGGAAAATTCGCAACTTTATTTTCTGTTAATTTTTAGGAAGGTTTAATGATCATATTTGGTTGAATAAATGATTCCATATTGTTCTCCTCGATTTTATCTTCCCAGCGAGTCCTCGAAGACCCTATTTTGTGCCTTGGATCTCGAGTTATGACCTCCCGAAGTCAAGGTCCTGAAACTGCTCTGGTGCAAATTGGTGAACGATTGGTGCATTTTGGGTAAGTTTAAAATATGAAAAATCCTTGAGGAAATAGAAATTTAGTGTTTATATACAACTTAGTGTATTGAGTGCCTATGTGAGCGGAGTGAGGAGGAGGGTATGGTGGAGGAATGTATGTGTTAATTTTTTATTAGATTTAGGGTATTAAAGTATAATGTTTAAAAGTCAAAATAAGAAAATGTTTGTGTAAATATAATAGGATAGTATGAGGGATTTGAGGACTTCCGAGCTTCGGTGGAGTTGAATGGAGGTAAGTGGGGATGGGTGAGGGTAGAGTCTAGGTGAGTAGTGTAGGCCAACTCTAAAATATTAATAAAATAATATATATAATAATTAAATACAAGAATATGCCATGAGTCAAGAGATGTGGTAATTAATGCTGACTAGCGATAAGTGGTGATGACGTGGAAACATTATATGTAATTTTTCCATGTGAATTAGCGCTGCCACATCATCATGCCAACTCATTAGGATAGTTAAAAACACAAAACTTCAACAAGCCATAACTTTTAATGTGGTAATTAATGCTCACTAGCGATGATAATTATATGTGGTAATTAATGCTGACTAGCGATATGTGGTGATGACGTGGAAACACTATATGTAATTTTTCCATGTGAATTAGCGTTGCCACATCATCATGCCAACTCATTAGGATAGTTAAAAACACAAAACTTCAACAGGCCATAACTTTTGATCTGGGAGTCCAAATGAGGCAAATTTTATATTGCTGAAAAGATCTCGAGGAGACAGAGATGATGAGATTATTAAAAATGACAAATTATGAAAACAAAAAAATCACTCAAAACATGAAATCAAAAAAAGACCTATGCAATATTCCAAAATTTTTATATGAGGACGCTTTATTTCCAAGAAATATTAAGGGGAGGACGTTAAGGCCTCCACAAAATACTAGGATATTAAAGTAAATCAAACTAAACCCCGACACAAGTAAAATTCAAAACGCCTATTGTAATAAAAATTTAAAATTTTACTTAGAATTTATTCTATGTTCCAACACAAGGGACACCCTTTTTTGCAATATTTCTGCATTTGAAGGGTTGGTATCTATCTCACTAAGATAGGCTTTTGAATTCCCTATCGAGTTTTTTTCTCCCCTTATCATCTTCATACTCTAATGTTTTGTTATAACAATCCAACTTGGGTTTGTGGGCAACCAACCAATCCATGCGAATCAATGTGTCATATGATCCTAGAGGAATGATGTTTAAGGTTGCTTGGGTAGACAACCCATTCATAATTAATTGGTATGATGTTATGACCTTTGTTACTTTTCTTTTTGTTCCAGTAGCTAGTTGTACTAGCCATGGTTTAGCATGTTTTTCTTGCTATAATTTACACTTCTCATTAGTTTGAGGAGAAATGTAACTCAAATTAGAACCATGGTCAATCAGAATAGAAACAAGATGGTTGTCAATCATACCTTCCATTTCCACTATTGAGGCTTGGTGATCTATTTTTCTATTATCCAAAGATGCATGAATTTTTGGTATATTCTTGGCCACATCATCAACCGTGGTAGCCTCTTGGATGATGTAGACCCTCCTACTGTTTGGTTGCCTATAGGAAAATCCCTCAATAATTTTCTTCCCCACAGCCCCAATATTTTAATGGTTCTTTCTTTGTACTCTCAGTCCTTCCAGGGGATGATCCAAAGGTTTTATTTCCACTCTGAGATGGAAAGTTTTGATAATTCACACTTTTAGTGTGAAGGTTCATCCTAGAACTCTTCCTATAGTTCTTGAACCTTGAGGGCTTAGCCCCCTTATTCTTGAATCCCATTTTACCTTTCTTCTTCCAGTCCTTGGGACATTCTTCCTTGTGGTTGAATTGTTCATAACAATACCTATTCTTCCAAATGGAATCTTCTAAGGTCTTAGGTTCATCAAATTCAATCCTAATCCAGAAGGATTGAGGCATCCCACTAAGGAATCACTGCATTTTCACCTTTTCATCCTTTATATAGGGTATATACCTCAATAATTCCAGAAATTTATTGACATGCTCATCTATGGTGAGTTGTCCTAGCTAGAGTTCATAAAACTACTTAGTTCTTTCATCATAGTACCTTTCAGACATGTACTTCTTGGAATATTTCTCAAATTTACCCCTAGACAACTCCTTCTCCCAGATTCCCTTTACATTTCTAAGGTCCTACCACAAAATATAGGCCTTTCCATTCAGGTTAAATATGACTATTTGGGCCTTCAAGTTTTCAGCATAATCATAAACTCTGAAATACTTCTTCAGGCCAAGTAGCCAAGCTTCTGCTTCTTCCCCCTTTTTGATTTCCCCATAAAAAATGGGTGGCTTGTCTTTCTTAAATTCTTCAGGGTCACTATGCTTGGAGTGCATCCTCCTCTTTCTTTTCCTCTAAAAATGTGAACTAGTCTCACTGCTAGACAATTCCTTGGACTTTATACTCCTTCACTAGAGGAATATTCAGATGCATCTTTGAGTTTGACATACCTCTTGGCTCCTTGTCGGGCCTTATTGGGAGTGTTTCTTCTAGCATTACTGCATTAAGGATCATGCCCATGTATCTCGAGAAAAATCTGAGTCTTCTTAGAATGATGTTTGTCCACATTATTGGTTGTTGGCCCATGCTGCAATTGTCTTTATATGTCTGATAGATTTTGCAGCAGGACTGCATTTATTTCAGTTTGTTTTTCTTGCTCTTTCATTAGCCTGCCATTATCAACCTTAAAGCTTTGCAACTCTGTCATGAGACTCCTCATAGTCTCAACTACATTTGGAGGGGTTTCTACTACTCTCCTTTCATCATATTATTCTTCTTTGTTATGGGAACTCTCTCCCCACTCAGGGTGTGTCACCATACTTCCACTTATAACTTTGTTTGGGAAACCACTGACTAGTTAAGTGTTGATGATCAACAATTTTTGTTAGTTGGTTATCCACTAACTTATAAACAATAGAGGTAATTTCTAAAAAAAAATCATCCTCACTAATAAGCACATAACAACAACACACAGTTCGTATTTAACCATGCAACAATGACATAAAGTCTCATCCCTCTTTTCAGCAACAAGATTTAATTGAGTTATTATGATAGCGATGTAGGGACATCATTCGTCTTGAGATTTTTGGATGTTATATTTTTACACAATGCAGAATTTGTTGAATTCCCTAAGCTAGGTAAAATCACAACTTAGGAACTATCAAATCGAAAGGTCGATCAAGATCCATCGTTGGATTGTGGTCTTCATGGTCAAACCTCAGTGGTTAAGTTATAATCGTGATTGTTTATCATGGTCAGATCAACGATCCTCATCGCTATATATTGTGGAAACATAGCCATGGATCGTATGTAAGGATAGATGGTTTAGATTAAAAGCACCCACTCAAGTTACACGTGAGTTAATAGAAGGCTAGTCCGCACTGATGGTTTCAGAATATCCACTAAGGGACACATGGTGGTCAATAAATCCACAACAACGCTCTTGAGGGCGGTTTTCCCGACCTCTCGCTATGCTATGGGAAAATACCTCTTGGTGAACATAGTAAAGTGATCAAATAATTAAGCGTTTGGTTATATGGTTGGGCATTAATAGGCCCTTATGAATAGGGTAGGGTAGCGTACCCTCCCCCTCATAAATTTCTAATACAATTTATTTGACTCTTTTGTGATCCCAAGAAGGCCAAGTGTAGTTTCCTTCTCTGATACGATTCTGTAACACACCCAACCCCCTTAGTTATCCTTTAAGGGAATGGGGTATTACATTTTTTCTCTTAACCATCTCAAAATTTCCTTTTGGTGCCCCATTGTCTTCTGCTCATCAAGAGATTTTCGACGAATGTGATTTTTCTTAAAATGAAACTTTGGATCAAAAGTTATTCCTTCTCAAAGTCCTTAGCCTTTATTGGAAAATGGCCACCTCAGTGCTACGTTTCATCCATGTGGCACCCTATCATATGTCTCCTACTACATGGTACTGTCATGGCTCTCGGGTACGCATACCATGCTTCATGGCACGGACGTGGCACCTGCCATGTTCCACCTCGACCAACGTTTATCGTAGTTTTATTGTCACTTTTCATCGCTATCTGGATCCTCCCATTAGAATGTTTCCACTACATGTTACCCTGCACACTCTGAGAGCTGAGTCCGATGGCTCCCTCCTCCGATAGATCAGACGATTCTAGGGACTTGGCGATAGATGGCTATGATTTCATCATAGTTCTTCGGTTATGCCTCATACTCTTGACATGTGATGCCATCCTTGCAGGACACGTGGCACACATATTAACCGCCAAAGTTCACCTACAGAGGCTAAATCACCATGCCACATGGAACCTTTTGTACTCGACATGTGGCACCACCTGTATCATGACACGTATAAGCACCATCCATATCATCTACTTGAGTCTTCAACTAAAGATTGATGGTCCATATCATCTGCGGAATCCCTCAGGCCTTGGAAGATCAATGGTATAGGTTGACTCTCAGAGATTCCTCATCATAGTGTCTCCAGGAAACTCCACTTCGAATAATGCTTCGTGATGGATGACCCATATCTCCTCTCGAAGCTCCTCCTTCCTCGACATATCAACGGTTAGATATTCTTCTCGGAGGCCCACTTTCAGAGTGTTTCTCCGTGACCTAATCGGAAAATACCATTGCGATGAATGGTCACGATCACCCATCATAGATCCTCCATACCCAGAAAATCAAAGAATAGATCTTATTTTTGGAGACCCACTTTCATAATGTTTCTCCGTGATCTATTCTGAAAATCTCATTGCAATGGATGGTCGAGATCTCCCTTCAGAGATCCTCCATACCCAATATATCAACTGGTCTAGGTGGATATCAGTGGCCACCCACCTTTTCTAACTGGCTCAAAACAATTTTCTGGCAATTTTGGTAATTTACTATTTTTAGCAGTTTTCACTTCCGGAGCCGTTTTGAGGCCCTAAATCATGTTTTTTTTGGGAAAACAAGTTCGTAATATGCAATTTCCTTGGATATTGCACCTAAAATGAATCTTATCAATGATACCTTTCCAACGGGCTATCATATGCCTAAACGGAGATCATATGTAAAAGTTACGACCCCGGGAAGTTGATGTACTAACTTACCCAAACGAAGCTCACATGACTTTTGGTGCTTCATCTCCTAGGGTTAGGTTTTTGGATGTCTAGGGTTTTTGGAATTCCTTCTTATTGTAAAAAGTCTTTTAGAGCCTCATTGTAATCATCTTCTTTTGAATGAGCACAACCTTCACATCTCTTTTCAGAGATAAGTCGTCACCATTCCAACAAGCTTGTTTCCACTGCGTTTTACAGTTTCAACTTATTTCGTTATTGAATAGAAAACCAGTTTTACTGTATCTCTGTTATTTTGTGTTAAGAACCTGTTAATAATCTGTAGTCATTTCATTCTGCTCATCAAATCTTGATCAGTGGTATCATAGCGGTTTGCTCCTTGTCGTATTAATGCATGTCCCCAACGAGGTCAGAGTACAAAGAGTTGGGTCTAGAGCTTGTTTCTCTTAAGGACAAAAGCTCTTGCATGCCCAATCGACCTCTCATGGCAGGAGAAAAGAAAGATGACGTGACATGAGATCTTTTCAAACCGTTGATTGAGGAATCCCTCATGCAACAGAGGAACGAGATGATGGATAGTTTCACTCAAATCCTTCGATGACTACCAACAAGCGACACATCTTCTTCGAGCGGAGGCGCCGCCCCCTTCAAGGTACAAATAAACTTTGATATTCCTATATTTGAAGGTCAGATAGATGAAAATGTTGTAGACAAGTGGTTGAATCTACTAGAAGGGTATTTTTCTGTCCATAACTTTTCGAATAGAGAAAAGATTACTTTTGCACTCCTCAAAGTTGTTCCCCGTGTCAAAGATTGGTGGGAAAATTTTTGTGAGAAAAAGGAAACAAAGGAACCCTCATTATTTACAGTCACGACCACCTGGGAATCCTTTAGGGATGCTATTAAGGAACAATACTACCCTGTCGAAAGTTATGACGACTTGTATACCAAATGGACCACACTGTGTCAAGAAAGAGACTAGGTAGTGCCAGATTTCACAAATATCTTCCATACCTTGCGCACCAAGCTGGGTATCAAAGATTCAGAGCGACATTTGGTGCTCAAGTATCGCAGTGCTATGCATAGATACATCTGAACCAAAATGGAATTTCTAAACATCTCATTCTTGGGCGCGGCCTACCGATATGTCGTCAAAATCGAGTAGAAGCTCAAACAAAAGACGTTGCAATTTGGGCCTAGGAACCCCTCAGAAAAAAAGCCAAGATAGGGTGGCCCCAACCCATAGAACAAAGGACAGAGAAAATATGGACAGTATCAAGACATCCAGTCCAAGCCGCAAGAAAAGAAGGACACTGGAAAGACGAAGAAAGATACCGGGAAGTGGTGTGACTTTCATAAGAGCCCTTGGCATAACATTGCTGATTTCCGCTCAAAGCAATCACTGGTGGCCAAAGTGAAAGCCTCTGAATCAGATGCGGATTCTGAATCTGAGCCAGAACTAGAAAGGGGAAGACAGATCATTGATGCGGAACCCAGTGCCACTGTTGCTACCACTAAGCTCCTGCCTAGTGAACCAGACAAGCCAGAAGAAGGAGAGTGCCTCTTCCATTCACAAATGTGGGTAAAAGGCACCCCGTTGTACTTCATCGTTGATAGCGGTATCTAGAAGAACCTCATCTTAGCAGACATCGTCAAACAGATGTCCCTGCCGACAACGCCCCACCCACAACTCTACACCATTGGATGGCTTCGCCAAGGAAGCGATCTCCACGTCAACCAACAGTGTCGATTATCGTACGACATCAAGCCATTCAAAGACGAGGTACTGTGTGATGTTTCTCCTCTCGAAGTTTGTGATGTTCTTTTGGGCATGGATGATTTTAGGGGCTAAATTTCGCTCATGGGCTAATTTTCCATGTTTTTTCCAAAAAAAAGATTCTCTATTCTAAAAGTGATTCGCCCAAATTCTATAGGATAAAGTTATTTTACCTTAATAATAGCCAAAATTTTATACAAACTATATAAAATCCTTAGAAATTTGAATATTTTTACAAAAATATCACCAACATTTTATAGTTAGTATATGAAGGATTAGCAAGATTCGCCAAGGTTTCTACATTTTAAAATAAATTTCCATCCTTAAAATCATCCCTGCTTTTGGGCCAACCTTATTTATGGAAATGTCATATTGTATATGAGTCTAGGCCTCGTAGTGTTATTATTACTTTGAACAGGAAATTGTACAGGATACCTGAGGTAGTCCCACCTAGTGTTATTTCCTTTATCTCTGCTAAGAAATGCAGGAAGGTCATCTATCAGACGAGGAAGTTTGTCATCTTTTTGATTCACTCTCAGAATAAGCGAAAGATCACAACCACATCCAGGGTCTCTGCGGCTGACCTCTCCACACAACAGAAGCAAGTAGATAAGGTCATGGAAGAATACCCGGATATCTTCTCCTCACCTATCGGGGTACCTCTGCACTACCAGGTCAAACACCCCATTGATATGACCCTCGTCACATCGCTTCCCAATGGGCCATTCTGTTAGAGAATGAGGAGATCAAGAAAACATGTTTTCCCAAAATACATCGTTTAGGGCCTCAAAACGAATCTGAAAGTGAAAACTGCTAAAAATAGTAAATTACCAAAATTGCCAGAAAATTGTTTTGAGCCAGTTGGAAAAGGTGGGTGGCCACCGATATTGACCTGGATCATCAACGATTAGATATTCTTCTCAAAGCCCCACTTTTGGAATGTTTCTCTGTGATCTATTTGGAAAAGCTCATTGTGATGGATGGTCAGGATCTCCCCTCGGAGCTCCTTTGTCCCCGACAGATCAACGGTTAGATCTTCTTCTCATAGCCCCACTTTCAAAATGTTTCTCCACAATAAATAATTAAAATCTCATTGCGATCGATGGTTAGGATATCCCCTCGAAGCTCCTCCGTCCCAGACAGATCAACGATTAGATATTCTTCTCAGAGCCCCATTTTTAGAATGTTTCTCCATGATATATTCCGAAAATATTATTGTGATGGATGGTCAGGATCTCCCCTCAAATCTCCTCCATCCCTGACAGATCAACGATTAGATATTCTTCTTGGAGCTCCACTTGCATAATGTTTTTCTATGATCTATTTTGTAAAGCTCATTGCGATGGACGGTCAGGATCTCCCCTCAAAGCTCCTCCATCCCCGACAGATCAACGATTATATATTCTTCTTGGAGCCCTTTGATCTTTATAGATTCAATGGTCTAGATCAAACCTTGAAGTGCTCTCCTTGGGTTCAAACCTTTTCCAATATCTATGATCACTTCGAACAACCCCCTCCAAAGGATGGTCGATATTTCTCTATCTCATGGATCAGACGGTTTAGGTTTGATGACACTTGTCCCAAGGTAAGATCTGACAGGGACTCCCCCTTGGTCCTCTCTTCAATCAAAGGATGACACGTTTTTTCCTTTGGACACGCTGGGAGTCTTTGTCAGCATGACACGTCACACTGACGCCACCTCATTTCTTAGTCTTGTTAAAATGAGACCCACGATGAACTACGGTAAAGGTTTATCATGGTCTTAGCCCCGATGGACAACCTGGATTGTCCCTTAGACTCCCCTTTTCAGAATGCCTCTTCTTCAGCATCCAGGTTCATTCTGACCATGGGAATCTGATCGAGTTCACCACGATAGATCTAACTATCCATAATCTTCCACATACACCCTTTGATAGATCAATGGTCCTTATTGAGTTCAAAGTGCATACTCCACAAGCTTCATATCTAGCTTCGATGGAGGGTAAATATCTCACCATTCCACTAGATCGACGGTCGATATCATATCTCACCCCTTCTCCGACAGAGGGCTCATATTTAACCGTCACATCAAATCAATGGCCACGATCCTCCGAAGTGAATTAGGGTTTTCTACTAGCTTAACAGTCGAATTAAGACTTAGCCACTTTCACACAAGTATTTCTCTGAGTCCTTTACAATTGTTACCGAGTCTTAAGGATGCTCACGCTTGTCCAAGGCACTCCATGGATTTCCTAGGGTCCCTTTATATCACCCCATTTCCAAAGGTTTATTGATTTCGTGTGTTCCAACACCGCGATGTACATGTATACACACCATATATATATATATATATATATATATATATATATATATATATATATTCATACGAGAAAGATAAAATAGTACATACGGTAAGTAGGGTGTCTCTCTACTTGAGTTATTTCATGGATTCAAGTTAGTTAGCTGCTCGAACAAATATATAAGTTCATATCCTTTCCACATTTACCATTCTCACAAGCTTTTCGTAGACATATACTTGTAGTTATTTCACTAAGAAAAGAGAGATTGCCTGAATTCACAAATACAATACTTCTCATGTAGATGTATAATTTATGCAAACACGGGACCATCTCGAGAATTTCACAATCAAGTTTACATGTTATACATTCATATCGAAAACCATCATATTGTCCATACAACCCTTCATGCATTCAAATCAATACATAAAAAATAAAAAAGGTTACTTATGTACAATTTTTGAGATATGTTAGATACTAATGAAGGGTGAGCTGCTCTCCACCCAACCATAGGAAAGACTGCACTAAAATATGCTATAGCCAACCACCCATGAGCCAGGATATGATGTCACGATAGGATTTTTGCAAAAATAATTCAAGGAGTATCTGCTAATTTTTCTCTCCTCTGTTACCTGAACCAAAGATATCCCTTTGTCTAATTCTAGTGCTCCTAGTCTATGCCCATCCATGTTAAGGTCCTAACCCGCACATAGGTAGATCAATGTATTCGGATGTAATAAAGGTCAATATTAATAAAGCCTTTCAATAAAATAGAATAAGGCGGATGTAAGAAGACCTAATAGAAGCTTCCGCTTCTAGAAGGATCTTC
>SNQJ01S0009353.1:84966-119323 GCA_010110895.2 Picea sitchensis
AACTACTAGCTTGACTGATAATCAGTTTTCATGGATGAGGACAATTCAAGTCTGCTCTATTTTAATTAGGAAGGGTACCTGGCAGATTCATCACAATCAGAAATTGCCTCCCTCTTGCACCATTCCTCTCATGGCATCATAACCTGTCAAGGCCATCCCTTCAAGAGTAGTTCAACATTTCTCTATTGCATTAAAATCGACATGCACATTACAAAATTCATCAAAGGTTCATTGTCAATGGTCACATAATAGACCTGTTTATAGTTTGGTCATGATAATACTTATATTTACAGACTAGGGAAACATGGGTGTTACAAAAGCAAGCCTTACTAGTGGATTTTTGTTTGTTGTTCGGGACAAAAAACAATAAGGCACTAAGATTTCCAAATAAAGAGTTAAATCTCTCAAAATTTTACTCTAGTTTTATCCTTAAAATTTAGATATGAAATACTTTTCTAAAAAGTGAGTTTTAATGCTAGATCTAGTTTTAATTATAGCAAATTAAAGTGCAATATAGATCTAACAAGCATGCATGCAAAAAATAGAATCTTCTTTTGATTTACAAATTGAAATTAAGATCTATTTATGCATGTGAAGAAAGTAACCAAGGAAATCTTTATTTTTTTGTGAAGGGGAGAGAGAGAATCTTGGTGAGTTTTGAAGCCTTGGGCTATGGAGTCTTCCGGTGAAAAAATTTGAGGGACTTTTTTCTCGATAGGATTGAATCTCATGGAATATTGAACTCAAACCAACGACTTCTCCAAGTACGAGGACTTGTAAAACTTAATAAACTTGCAAACAATCCGTTAAATATTGGTGCTCCCTACACATGAAATCCAAATAGCATGTTAATTAACCGAAATTTGCATGCAAATATTTAATCACATATGTAAAAATATAAAAATATCTAAGAAACAAACTAGTTTAGAAGATCTTTTCCTACCGGGTGACAAAACCCCTTCAAAGGCCAACTTACGAAATTAAAATGCAAACAACTAAGCTATGGTTACCTCATAAATTTAAACACGAACATCAATCATCCACACAAGTAATGAAATACACCATATGACCTATAAAGCCTTTTTATTCCAATACCAAAAAGATATTACAACAATGTTACAACAACAAGCAAGCCCAAACTCTCATTAGCTAACAAGTGGAGAGGGTTCTTGAATATATAACAAATGGGGCGTAGATCCCAAGGAGGGGGGGCGCACCACTCAAGAGAGAAAGAGACAAATGGATGCATGGATGGTCACCACATCTCAAGTAAACTCAATATATTTCCACCACTAAGAGAAAAAATAGGTGAGATGGCACCACCTCTCAAGAGGTAGGCGCATCTCTCCATGAGTGCACCACCTCTTGAGAGGGAGGGCACACCTCTCCTTTTGAAACTCCACCAAATCAATGTGGGCTGCCACTTAACTCATCCTCAAGCTCACTTAAATTTCCCTCAAGTGCCACTCACTCATAGTGAAGAGGAGTGAACTAGAGACAAGCTAGAAACATGTTTCCTAAATAAGGGAGCTGGTTTATTTGTCTTTTATTCACCTTTTTTGAGTAAAATTGATTTTTGATGAGAAAAAGTCAATTTTTCTCTCACAAAGGGGGTACAAGGGTAAAACGGGTGTTATGGGTTATAAAATGATACCCCTCAAGGCATATAACACCTCCTAGTACCACTTATTTAATATTACATCATTTTACAAGGTAAAAATCCCATTTTATGACAAATTTTATGATTTATTAAAATAATTAAAAAATCCTAGGGGAACCTAATGCATGTCCATAAGACTCTAGATAAATGATTAGAATGGTAATATACATTAGACACTAGACTCATTAAAAACACACTAAGGCCTAACCATTAGAACACGCTCCAGCTTTGGAGGAAGTGAGTGAAAAAACTTAGAAAATTATAAATTGCTAAAAAACAATATATAATTAACAAGTGAAAAAAAACACTCTAGACTATGCACTGATGACCAAGTCTTAGGGAGATCATTCTCTTACATAATAGAGACCTAATGCTAGCTCATTTTATTACAATTCCCCCATGGGGTATGGAACATGCATAAAAGAAGAAGAAGAAGAATTTTTTTGAAGGGGCCATAAGGCCTAGCTAGATTTCTGAACTTTGAATTTGAATAAGTGCCTTGTTCAATCTTTGTGGATCATCGTTAGTCCTGCCTGGTGCAACTAGGGAGGTAACAAGGTGCATGGTGTAGTGATGGCCCTTGGTTGTTCTGTGATGGACATACATAGTGGAGTTGACTTGCTCGTTGATTACTAGGCCTTGTATGGATGTTCGTATGACATTCTTCCTAGAGTGTTGGAGACTTATGAATCTTGATGACTTCTTAATGATGGAGTGATAATTCCTTGAATCCTTGCTTGTGGATGTCTACACCTTGGAGCATGACATGTGTCACTTAGAGAGAGAGAGAGAGAGAGCACTCAACTTGTGAGCCTACTTGTGTAGAGATAGGTTGATTGTAGAGGTTTGGGACCACTATTATATTGTTGACCTCCCTTACCTCTCATATAAATAGAGGAAAGAGAGAGTCATTTAATTCATCATAATAATTTGTATTCTATTATTTGTACCTATATTGTAGGGAGTGAGATGCTAGGGTTCATGAGGAAACCCTAAGAGAAGACATTAAGAAGAGAGAGGCATCTTGATTGTTCTTGGAGAGATTTCTCTTGTGAGATGCTAGGGTTTGATCTTGTGAAGAACACGATGTTGGAGGTGATGATCACTCCAATTCATTCATTCATCATCTTTTGTTAGAGATGTGAGGAGTGAAGCACACTAGCCTTTCTCTCTCTTTGTACTTGTGTTATCTCTCCTTGTCTTGGAGAATTAGTGTTTTTGGAGAAATTCAAGGGTTTTATATGGTTAGGGTTTCATTCTAAAAGAGGCAAATAATTTAGGGTTGTGATAAATCCTATAGGATAAATAATCATTGTTCTTGTAGCTCTTGTGAGAGAAGAAGACTGTGGTTTTGGAAACCCTATTGTTATTTGGTATGCTTGATTGAGGAGCAAAAGAGAAGGAGATTCTTGGACACGTGGGAGACAAGTGTTGAAGCAAAGGAGGACTTGTTGGTGTTGATGATAGCTTGTTTTGGATCTTTGGTGATGGCTAGGGTTTTCAATGGTTTTCCCTAGCTAGGGCATAAAGAGCTAGATATTGTACCAACTTTGTGATAATGTTGTGGTATGTACATGTACTTCATTCATATTCATATATATATATATATTGGATGTCCAAAATTGTGTAATTGCGAATTTGATTTTTAGCTTGTATTGTCTTCTTGATTGGGTAATTTCCAACCCTTTTCATTCATGTTGATTTGACATAACATACTGCTGAAATTGTTAAGTTATTTAACATATAACTTGAGGATAAGAGAACATTTTTTTTCTGTAAAATTTGTAACAAAGTGATTTTCAGATATGGTATATGCTTGGAAAAGTGTGCCCTAAGGGCTTAAACTTTTTGGCATTTGTTTGGTATCTTTTCTGTTGAGTTGTGTAGTGTGTTAGGTTGAAGTGAAGTGAAATAGTATTTATTGTTTGTTGTTGTAAATTAATATTTCATATCGCCTTAAGGCTAAAAATTCATAGGGATGAAATTAAGGAAACCTCTAGTATGAGGTGAAATTTCTAAATTTGCATTAAAATACATTTTGAGAAATTTCAAATTTCAACATGGTATTAGAGATATTTTGATTGAGATTGCTCTCTTGGTGAAGAGGGAATTGGATATTTCAGTTGGATTGTACCTAGGATTGGTGTTTGACCTACTTATATGTTGTTGGGTGTGATACCCTAAGTTGCTTGGGATAAGTGCTTGAACCTTTCAATGAATGATCATTTCATCCCTCACATTGTAGAGAAGACGACCGACAAGGATATGTTTAATACTTTGGTTGGTTTATATCAATTTTCTTGTGTTTGAAAACATATGCTCTTGAGGAACAATGTTTCAATGGTTTTCACGAGTAAGACAGATACATTGGTGAGCTACCTTACCAATGTCACAAAGTTGAGAGATCAATTGGATGACATAGGGATGAAGGTGGAGGATAAGAAATTGGTGTCTATTTCCTTGAATGGAATTGCTTCATCTTGGATGCCTTTTTTCCAAGATATTTGTGCTCATGAGACCTTGTCGTATTTTGCGAAGCTTTGAGATAACCTTGTGCAAGAGATTGGGTTGGATAACTATTCAGTGTAGAAAAATGGAATAGAAGAAGAGCCTTCATTGCAAGGATGAATGGAAGTAAGGAAGAAAACAAGATGGGTAAGGACATGGAATATTCAAGTATAGGAAATAAATATTTGAGTAAGGTGAAATGTGTTAGGTGTCACTAGATGGGACATTATGCTAATTAGTGTCCTGAGAAGAAGAAGGGGAAGGCCAAATAGGTTGCAACAAGTACTGTAGTAGGAGTGGATGAGCGATCATACTATTTTGACACCACCTTTTCCATGGTCTATTGTTTATATTCTAACACTATGCTAAGAATTGGATGATACGTGGATAATGGGGCATGGAGAATATGACTTATGACACGAAACTCTTTAGCAAGCTTCAGGAGAAAGAGGGAGGTATGTGTGTGGAGTTGGGTGATGATGCTACATATCCCATGAAAGGATTGGGCTCCATTTCTTGACAGATACTATCAAGTGATGTGAGTTTAATGTTGTTTTGTTTGTTCTTGGGTTGAAGAAGAACCTTCCTTCAAATTCTTATTTGGTAGATAATTAGTGTAGAGTTGCATTTAAGGGACAACAATGCACTATCAATGATGTAGTCTAGTTAGTCCGAGGACTTTATCCATAGGTGTGTGAGTTGGTGGCCTTTATAGGTTGATTTTTGATCCTATGGAACTTTTTCATTCTAGTGAGAAGTTGGATGAGCCTTCTAGTTTTGAGGAGGCCTATAAGAAGGAGAAGTGATGGGAGGCCTTGGTAGAGGAGTGTAACTCCATTTTATAGCATGATGTTTTGGATATTGTACCAAGACCCATAGGGAGGTTAATGGTTGACTCCAGGTAGTTGCACAAGAACAAACATTCCACTTATGGGAGTGTTATACCATATTCTATATGGGGTGTCCAAGGATCATTTCATGACACCTTATAGGATGACACTTTTGGACCTTGGACCTTCTATGTACTGGTTGCATATTAGAAGCATTATCATGCATTTTATGTTATCCTTGGTGCTACCCTTATGGTTTATTCAACCCTTGGCCAACCAAGAGAGAAGGTGCCATTCATGCAGGATGAATTGGCACGATTAATTTGTCATGCCCTTTACAGTTTTTTTTCAGCATATCAAGTGGATTGGGCATGTTTGAACCATTGGTGTAGGTTGCTTCAATGACATATCATGTGTTTTTCATCTTGTTGTAGGTGATTCTACATTATTGATCATTGTTGGAGAGATCTTCTATTGTTTCCCTTCTTTCTCATGATTTTCTAGTCACTTCCCTCACTTGGTCATTACATGATGGGTTGAAGTTTTATTTTTGGATGTTGTGTCTTCTAGCATAGTGGGTTACTTTCCTAGTGATTTACTTTACCTAGATATTATTCACATTTCACTACCATCCATTTATTTTTCCATTATTTTGTCACGTTTCACTTTTACCTAGACATGATCCATATTACACCTATATTCCATCATATTTCCACTTCCAGAGGGTGCATGAGTCATGTCATCCATTTCCATATAGTTTTTCCTTCGTAATTGACCTCTTATTTGTCATATTTCATTATTTCACCTTTACCATGTGTGAACATGCCATAGCGGTTTGGATATTTTCATCTCTGATTAATTAAACCCAAACCTTAGGTTGAGTGATACATTATTGTCCTATTTTATTCATGGATTATAAACCTTAATTGAGGCCTCCTTCTCTAAGTTGTGATTAAAAAAAGAAAAAAAGAAAAGAAAAGAAAAGAAAAAAACACTAGGGAACACAACTTATGTTCATGTGGTACACCACTTGAGGGTAGCACTCCCCCTTTGGAACACATATTGAGGCAACCTAATAAAAAAGAAGGATCATTTTGTAAAAATAAAAATTTAAATACTTAGTCCATAATAGATTTCAGTATCCAATATATATTCACCAATAAAGCAAGAAAATCACATTCAAGCAACTGGAACTATGAGATGAAATACAAGACTAAGAAATCTGAGAAATATAGCAGCGGAAAAAATGAATAGTAGACAACACATTAACCACACATTTGACACCAGAAATTCTAGGCAATGCCCTTGGAAAAACCTAGAAGGGGAAAATCGTTCAAGAGGGATTCTTCCTTCTTATTGATCTCAGAGAAATATATCAGAGTTTGCAACAACAAGTATACACAACATTAAATATTGAAAAATGTGCCAACATACCTCCTCTTTTTACGTGCTAAATACCACAACTAAACAAACCTCAAAATCTGCACTCATATTTCAGTGGCTTGGTCTGCAAAGTACATTCTCATTAACAACAAATAACCCTTTGATTTATGTGCATTGTAGTTGTACTTTTCTGCACTTGTTTTTACAGCAAGACACTTAAAAAATTGTGCCTCTTCCTTGCCTTGATTCCTCTACCTCCAAACTATTGTACGACCCTCAAAACGGTGTTGTACGACCTCCTTTTCACTGTTGTACACTCCAACATTCAATGATACATATTCTAGGAATGCATGCCCTCTCTCTCACTTGGAAAGTGCACTCTCCTCTAGTTGTACAGACCTCTCTCCCTCTTGGAAAGTGCACCCTCCTCTTGTTGTATGAACCTCTCTCCCTCTTGGGAAGTGTGCCCTCCTCTTGTTGTTATTCTCTCCTCTCCATGAGATCAATCTCTCTTGAAACTCTCTTGAAACTTGTGACTCTTCACCTTCCTGCTCAATCTCTCCTTGACAAAAGTGTGCCCCCTTCTCCTCTAGTGCTTCATTTATGCATAATATTATGTATAATTTCCCTAACCCTTGGTCTTCCAATGAGATTGATGATCAAGATCAAATCTTTCCCTCATGACATCAACGGTTGTGACTTAATCTGTCGTTGAGGTCACTTAAGTCACCCACACCCTCGTAAAGTCACTTTTACACATTAAAAATTAAAAAACTCAACTTGAATTTATAAAATCACTTTATAAAAATACTTTATAAAGTCACTAGAGAGAAATATGCTTGGTCACTTCCAAATCTAACACTCCCTCTTAGCGAGGGAGGTACTTTTAGTACCTCCACCATAATTTGTCTCCAACTCCATCATCCCATCCACTGCTATAGTTGCTCCCTTTGAACTAGAGGCCTATTCTCCCACTGCACTAGAAGCCTCTGCTGCTACCTCCATTGATCTATGAAATAAATACATGATCCTAGGAGACTCCACACTCTCCTGAGCATCCATCTATGTTAATTCATACATGTTGAGTCCTTTGAGAGTACCGGAAGAAGACTGAGTCCCCGATATCAAATCTCTCTCCCATGCAACCTTCCCACTCTCTAACACAGACTCTGAATCCAGGTGTCCATTGAATCTAATCACAAGTTGTCCCAACAACTTGTACAATCTCTCATGTTTGACACCAAGCAATATTTTTGTGTCTGGATTAGCTCCCTCTAGATATAACAACACCTGTCCAAAGTAGAACGCAACTCCAAATCCATCAACCTCCAAAGATGACACTGAGAGAAATTTAATTGTCATCTCTGGAATAAACAATACCTCGGCTACCTCCAAAAAACCTCTTGACTCTAGTTGGAATCTCACAATTCCAACCCCCTTCTTCGCAAGTTGTGAGTTGACCCCACTATCCAAAAAACAGTCTGAGTCTATTTCTAAAAGACTAAGGAACATAGACCTCATCCCTGTCATATGATGAGAAGCTCCACTGTCCATGAACCACGCTTCAATGTCCTCGAACCCTGGACAACCATTGCCTACAAGACCAAACATCGGAGATAATTCACATTCATATTTCTCTACGAACTCAACAATCTCAGCTGATGCTGACACCTTTGGTTCCTGCTTCTTCTTCTTCTTCTTGTTCAAACAATGACTAACATAGTGGCCATTTTGTGACATGAAAAACATTTCACTTTGATCATGTATTTCTTTTTCTATTTGATCTTTCCCACAAGAGAAACATCCTTCTCGTCTGAACCACCCTCTACCTTCTCTCGAGACCCCTCCTGGATCTCATCCTATGTAAAGTCATCCCATAATCTGCTCCAATCTGGGAGCTTCTCTCTCTCAACCACACACTTCAAAAAACCTACCACTCCTTAGTGAATCCCTTGAGGGCTATACACACCAACTATGAGTTTGGAATAACCTCTCCGACAACTACCAACTCATCTTTCACCTGTGCAACTCTGGTGAGGTAGGAGGCCACACTCTCTCCCTTGGCCATTCTAGTACTGTGGATCTTGTCTTGGAGAACCATTTTTAGGTTCTCGTTCTTTCCCTCGTACAAATTTTTAAGTGCATCCCACATGTCCTTGGTTGTTTTCTTCTCAGCCAAATGTGGAATAATGGGGTCTTTGAATCCATCCAAGATTATTCTTTGAGCCCTTGCTTCCTTCACTTCATGGATGTCCATAACAATGGGATCTGACGAAGGCATTGACATGATGGTACTCTCACACATCCACAACTTATTCTCCTTGAGAACACTTGTAATCCTCACCTTCCACTGCAGGTAGTTGGAGATCCACTCCAACCTATCCTCATACCTGATATTGGAATTCATCTTTGTCCAACTGACAAGGACCCTTCTTTCCCCTCCTTCTTCCAAGAAAATTCCCCAGCAAGTCACTATTGTTCTAGTGTCAAATTTGTCCACTAAACTTCAGAGCCCTAGCTTTGATACCAAGTAAAAATAAAATTTCAAATACTTAGTCCATAACATATTTTAGTCTCCACTAGATATTCACCAATAAAGCAAGAAAATCACATTCAAGCAATTGGAACTATGAGTTGAAATATAAGACTAAGAATTAAGAGAAATATAGCAACAAAAAAAATGAACAGTAGACAACACATTAACCACACATTTGACACCAAAAATTCTAGGCAAATCCCCCGGAAAAACCCACAAGGGGAAAACCAATCAAGAGGGATTTTTCTTATTGAGCTAAGAGAAATATATTAGAGTTTACAACAACAAGTATACACAACATTAAATCTTGAAAAAAGTGCCAACAAACCTCCTCTTTTTGTGTGTTAAAGACCACAACTAAACATACCTCAAAATATGCACTCATATTTCAGTGGTTTGTTCTGCAAAGTACAGTCTCATTAACAACAAATCACCCTTCGATTTTTTTTCACTATAGCTGTACTTTTTTGCACTGATTTTCACAACAAGACACCTAGAAAATCATGCCTCTCCCCTGCCTTGATTCATGTGCCTCCAAACTGTTGTACGAACCTCAAAATAATGTTGTACGGCCTCCTTTTCATTGTTGTACATTCCATCATTCAATGCTACATATTCTGGGAATCGGTGCCCTCTTTCTCTCTTGGAAAGTACACCCTCCTCTGGCTATACATACCTCTCTCCCTATTGGAAAGTGCACCCTCCTCTTGTTGTACAAACCTCTCTACCTCTTGGAAAGTGCACCCTCCTCTTGTTGTATGAACCTCTCTCCCTCTTGGAAAGTGTGCCCTCCTCTTGTTGTTACTCTCTCTTGTCCATGAGCTCAATCTCTCTTGAAACTCTCTTGAAACTTGTGACTCTTCACCTTCCCACTCAAGCTCTCCTTGAGAAAAATGCACCCTCTTCTCCTTTAGTGCTTCCTTTATGCATAATCTAATGTGTAACTACCCTAACCCTTGGTCTTCCAATGAGATTCACGGTCAAGATCAAATCTTTCCCTCATGAGATCAACGGTCATGACTTAATCGTCTGTTGAGATGGCTTAAGTCACTTAAGTGACCCACACCCTCATAAGGTCACTTTTACACATTAAAAATTAAAAAACTCAACTTGACTTTATAAAATCACTTTATAAAAAGACTTCATAAAGTTACTAGGGAGAAATATGTTTGGACACTTCCGCATATTGGGCACCACCAATGCAGAAGCACCTCAGAGCTACCAAATCTAACACATTTGTTAGTGGTTTCCCTCTCATAAAATTCGTTGGGTACCTTTTGACCCTTTTTACACTCACATGTGCCACTTGTTGACCATGTTTATCTCTTAGTACATATGTTGAGGAGGTGGTTGAGCTTGCATGAGTTTTGAGGGGTTATTTATGCATGCACCCTAGCCATTTGTCCACATTCACACTTGATCATTTATTGATTTTTAGCCATATCTCCACTTACCTTTTGTCCCTAACTTCTTGGCACATTCCTCTGGGTGGTGTGCTCCACTATATGTCCATTTTCACCTTGGAATAAACCATGTTCACATTATGTTGCACTTTGATTAAGAGCAAAGTGACTTGCAACTAGTGCACCCCATCTATTTTTGGAAATTATTCACATTGTTCGAGACATGCATTGAGGAGAGACCCATTGGGAGATTATTCTATTATACTTTAACATGGTCTCATTCATCATGGAGTGGTGTGCCCTCTCTTTAGTGGACCACATATGCTATTCTTGGAGGGCGCTCTTCCTTTGGAGATTATTTTATTATTTCTTGGAGAGTGGTTGGAACAACCTTGGCACTTTCCCCTAGGGCACCTTTCTCATGGAGATTATTATATTATTTTTGGTGGATAGAGCTTCTTAGGGTTCACCCTAACTCTCTTGATTATCTCATGTGGAGAGATAGAAAATCATTTGATGACCAATTCTTCATCCATGTAATATTTTATTATTATTTTGATATGTCTATTTTGAACATTACTTTGACATGTCAACATTGATTATTTATGATATTATTATTTTATTATGAGATGTTTGAGCCTAGAACTCTATATATTGGAGGCTCCCCTCATTTGTAATGGTTGTTGTTTTGTGATATAATATTGGAGCATTACATTTCTTGGAGCAAATATTGTGAGATCATTTCCTTTATGTCGTGTGAGGCTATTGTGTGAGCAATTTGTTGTGGATTGAAGATTTGTTATGCAAGCAAAGGGATTGAACTAGGATCATCCATTAAGAGACAACTTCAAGTGGTGGACTTAAATATGTTTGAATTTTCTCTCTTATTTATTTTATTTTACTTGTCTTATATATTTCTCATCTATTTTCTTCAACTAAATAGAAATTAGATCTATTAATATTTAGGCAAGCAATACCTAGATTTGATTTCGAAATTGATACCTTCTAGGGTCATTTCCTTGCATAATTTCTAGCTCTAGTTTTCAACCATATAAGATTTTTGTAGCATGCTTTAGGGTATCCCTTTAATCCTTGAATAAAGATAAATTTAGGCCCTTCTCATGATAGTAGATGAATCCATTAGCCCAAGGATATGCTAGGCACTAGTCTACCTCCCATTATCCATCCACCAAAAACAAAACAAAAATCAATAAATTTCATTTTATAACAACTTTTTCCTTTTTTTGTATACTATAATTTTCTTTAGATTTCCTTTTTTCCAAGGAAAAAACTTGTAACTTTATTTCTGAAAACAAAATTACATTTATATATGCCATTGACATTCTTGTTGGCTGGAAGCCCAGAACGACAATCCACTAGTAATACCAAAAGAAAAAAAAAATATCAACTGTCTACATAATGTTGATGACTCAATTCCAAAATCTTGCCGATAAGCTCAAATTTGCAACCAGAAAAACATAGGAAAGCTCCCTTTGAGTTTGCAATTGGTCATATTCATCTACAGCTAAAGTATGACTTATTTTATTCATTACAGCCATGTATCATGAAAATATTCTGTGAGGACACCTTGGGATTTTTCTGAAATTTTCACGTGCCTTGATCTAGTGTCAGTCTAGCTTTGGAGAGCCTGTCAGCTTCTTGGTTCCTGATCCTGTCGACATGATCAAATGATATGTAAGAGAAATCTTTGGACTTGTTTGGGATCTCTTAAAATAAAAGAAGCAATGTAAAGTTTTGGATTTCATGGGCTAAGTGTAGAGTGAGCTTGACGGCCATGGGTTCACAGAACTTGTTTGTCTCATTCCCAATGCCGATTAAGAAAGAAAGAGATGGAGTGATCGTTTGATAGGGGGATATGATCCCTGTCTTCGAAAATGGATTGATTCCTGGCTATCCATATCCCACAAGCAACTGTAAGAGGAAGAGCTTTGAAATTTTTGACGGATTTGAGAGCCATACTTTCAGTGCTTCTTCTATGTTGGGTCCAGCCCAAGCATTGGATAGACCTATGATTCGTTCAATCTCTGTCCAAACCTCTGCTGTAAATTTGCAAGAAAGGATCAGAGGGTGGTTAAATTATCTTTAGATTTCTATTTTAAATATTTTGTAATATCTTTAGATTTCTATTTTAAATATTTTGTAATTTTTGCAACATATTTAGTTTATAAATAAATCTTAATCTTTAACAATACAGCTTAGTCTAG
This sequence comes from Picea sitchensis, assembly GCA_010110895.2. Classification (NCBI taxonomy): domain Eukaryota; kingdom Viridiplantae; phylum Streptophyta; class Pinopsida; order Pinales; family Pinaceae; genus Picea; species Picea sitchensis. Next base: position 97,512 of record SNQJ01S0009353.1, read on the forward strand.
GATCTCCATTTATTTAGTTTATAAATAAATCTTAATCTTCAACAATACAGCTTACAGCTTAGTCTAGGATCTCCATTTTAGACATTAAACTAGACTAGTTTTATTTTATGCATGTTGGAATTTACAATTTAGATTTATGTTTGTGAATTTTGTGTAATTTTAACACTTATTTACTTCAGAAATTTGCGTTTTATTTTATGCATGTTGGAATTTACATTTAGATTTATGTTTGTGAATTGTGTGTAATTTTAACACTTATTTACTTCAGATATTTTCTTTCCAGCCTAGCATTTTGGCATAGGACTATCAAAAATAAACAAAACTAACTTAATTTTGGACATTTTAAAAATTTGATTTTACTTTATGTTATAAGCAAATTGTAATTTCCAACAAATAGTTTATTGCATAAATTTCAATTTTCAGATTTGTTTTGAGTCTAATACACCACTTTCATATCTAAAATAGACTCGTCCACTTAGATTTCTTTTGCTTTATTTTTGCTTTATGTTTTACATTTTATGCATTTCCAGCACTACATACAACACAAAAAATTACATTTGAGTCTGGAAACCTCATTTCCATATCTCATTTTAGGCTCATCTCATACACATTGCATTATGGAATTGATTCTCTTGATTTCCTTTATAAATTTCTATGTTTTTACTGAATTTTTTTTTCGCTTTATGTTTTACATTTTATGCATTTTCAACACTACATATAACACAAAAAATTACATTTGAGTCTGGAAACCTCATTTCCATATCTCAATTTAGGCTCATCTCATACACATTGCATTATGGAATTGATTCTCTTGATTTCCTTTATAAATTTCTATGTTTTTCAATCATATTTAGTGCAAAAAAGTTAGTTTTCAGATTGCATTTAAGCATTTGAATTTGCATTTTCATATCTTAAACTTGTTCGAATTTCGTTTTCTTTGTAATTCTGAAAGCAATAATTATCATAGCATTACATGAATTTAGATTTGACACAGGTCTAAGTATATCACTTACACCTATCCTACTGTAGATTTGCACCCTATTTGTAATTTGAAACATACCTCATTGGACACATATAAACCAGATTGCAAATTTGATTTAACTTGAGTCCCTGAACACTTCATTCAGCCTTTCAACCTTGGACTTAGATTCACCTTAAGGAAGCCCCTCTTAAACTAGAGAAGAGCTAGCCTAAAGTGAGAGGAAGAGCTGTTGTGGTAACAGTGGGCAGTCTTGCTAAGTTCAATTTGAGCTTGCACCTTGATTGCACTTTGGTGGTTGAGACTTTTCCACCTTAGATGCTAGTTTTTATTGTAACATTTTGGCGTTGTTGTCGGAGATAAAATCATTTTCCCTAAGTTTAAAATTCTTATATTCTCAAACCTTTAATGAACACAACCCAAAAATTTAGACCATTCATGCTCATCTAGCAACTCCATAAGTGAAGTTATGCCCAAGAGATATTCTACCAGGACTTCCTCACAAAGCCTTGTTTACCCGAATCCAAAAACTGAGAGATATTTTAGAAGAAGGGTGAACAAGAACTCAAATAATTTAATCCTTGACCACGTAGTTAAAGACCTTATGTTTCTGTTTGAATACCTAGTTTCACTTAACATAGTTTCACCCTAGTTGAATGAAATTTAAAACCCCTTGATTTTTCACAAACAAATGGGTATCCACATGACTTGCCTGAAAAGGTTATAGACACACAGCCCACTTTCCAAGGAAACAATGTTGCTTCAGCATGAGACCATTGCAAATCCTTCATAAGTTTAATTGTTAAACATCGTGTACAGGATTTGTACTCTTTCATGAAGTTGTTTGTCTTATCACGTGAAGACGATACCCTTGATTGGTTCATTAGTCTACCTGATTGAATCGAGATAAGGACCAATTAGAACACTCTTTCATGGAAAAATGGGGGGAACACAAAGATAGCAAATGCTGGTTGGTTTCCCTAACAAATGCTAAATGAAACAAAAATGAAACCATTCAGAAGTTCAACAAGAGGTTTAACCGAATTACCCAAAAGCTACATCAAGATATTAAACTCCCTGAAGCTCCAATTCTCATTTTTTACCTTGAATCATTTGATGGATAATTGGGCTTCCAAATTAGAGAAAAGGACTCTCAAAACCTTAGAGTAGCCCAAGAAGCAGCCATTAAGGTGGAGAAGAACACGATGGATTCTGGAAATTCAAATCAGCTTAGTTTTTCTAGATCCCACATGAAAAATGAAACACGATATAGAGTAGTTAACACAACTGAGCCTACTCCTCATCCCACAACAACACTAATCGAAGCAATCAAACAAATCGAAACCAATTTTACCCAACAAAAAAAAAACATGGCTATGCAAAATAGATTGGTACAACTGGAAAGAGCTCAACAAAATAGATATCCACCTAGGGTGAAAGCTGAATGGAAAAGAAACAGAGGTCCTCCAAACCAAATCCAAAAACTTCATGTGCCTTTGAATCCTAATAATGTGGTTGAACATGAAACATTGCCTTGGTGTAGAACTTGTCAAGATTCCCACAATGAGATTGCATGTCCATTAACCATACTAACTAGAGAATCAAGTGGTGATGCGCCTGAATTTGAGCACATTAATTTTGTGAATGATGATTACTTTGCACATAATGCATATGATTTTAATGATGAATATGATCATGTCGATAATGTTCAAAGGAAGGTGTTGAACATGAATGTAATTGAGACAAATCAAAGGTCAAAGCATTGATGCAGATGTCATATCTAGAATGTATGAGAGATGCATCTTAGGAAGAAATAAGGAAAAAAAAATAAGGAAGAAGGAATGGAACACATATCAGAAGAAAAAACAAGCTATTCCTCCTCAAAACCATGAAACCCAAATTCCACAAAGGGCTCCTGAAAACACAAACCAAAGACAAAATATAGGAGCCACCAAAGAGTCAAACATATAAAAAGTTTTAGTGAGCACAAATTTAGAAATGAACATTGACATGACCCGTGTGTTATCAAACATAAAAGTGTCAGTTCCTTTTATGGAGTTGGCCAAACTCCCTGAGCAAAGAGATAAATTGAAGAGATTGTTTGTGGATGAAGTCAACAAAGATTTCCCAATAGTGTTACAGTCCATGACCCATGGGAGACAAAACGATAGTCACAACCCTTTCTTCATTACCTTGATAATTAATGACTTGTTGCATAATTGCATGACTGATTTTGGAGCATCAACAAATGTCATGTTGCTCAAGGTGATGAATCAATTGGGACTTAGGATCACATGACCTTATAGGAGTGTATGTGGGATGGATTCAAGGGAAATTAAGGTTTGTGGCCTAATAAAATATTGACATGCGAAGTTAGTTGCATACCTTGACATATTAGTGTTGATGGATGTCATTGTTATAGGTGTTCCTAATGCTTGGGGCATGTTGCTATCAAAAAAGTGGACTTCTATTTTGGGAGGTACAACTAGAGTTATCTTATGTTACCATTCCAACATGTGAAGGTGCCTTTGTGACTTTATATAAAGAGCCTCCAAGGAAATACCTTGTAGAAGACCCCAAAGAAACCATGAACCGATTAGTGTATAGAAGAGGATGAATTTGGCAATTTCTTTATTCTTGCACACTCATTGGCCCCTGAACCAAAAGAAAAACTTGGAGAAAGGAGGGAGAAATTTTGGAGGATGCCTTTTGATGGAGCACAATCTAGATCAAGTGTTGATGCTGGTATTGTTTTCACCTCTCCACAACTCGGTGATATCACTAGCTACTCTTATAGATTAGAGTTTGACATCACCGACAATGTTGTTGAGTTTGAAGTTATCTTGCTTGGTCTTGAGTTTGCAAGAGACATGAGGATTAAGGTGTTGGTGGTTGTTGGTGATTCAGAACTTGTGGTGAAGCAAGCGAAGACTGAATTTTTGGTGAAGAATAATAGGTTGAAATGATACCGACATGTAATTTGTGACATTATTGAGTTATTTGATGCCTTTTCCATTAGTGTTGTCTCAAGAGAAAAAAATGCACACACTGATTCTTTATTTGTTGCTGCCTCTACTCTTTAGCCATTTGATAGCCTTGTCTTAGGGGAATTTAAGATGGAAGTTATCTTTATACCTTTAGTTCTTGACAAGTATTAGCTTTCAAAGTTACTTCGAAAGTATTTACACCATGATTAGGTTGCTTCATGTGATATGGGGTGGATGGTGTATGGATGACCCTTGGTTGTTCCGTGATGGGTAGACATAATAGAGTTGGCTTGCTCATTTATTTCTAGGCCTTGTATGGATGGTTGTATGACATTATTCCTTGGAGCATTGGAGACCTATAAGACTTGGTGGTTTCTTCATGATGGTCACATAGAGGATTGGTTTCTTTCTTGGAGGATGCCTTGCTTTGGAGGAGGATCATTGGGCATTTTGGAGGAGGGTGTTGAGCCCTAAATGGTATGATCACACTTAGTTTCTTGCATAGAGACTTGTACTTTACTTGAGGATGGTTGGGTTAAGGGATTTGTAATGTAGGTGTGGTGGACCTGAAGGAGCATGTCATTGGAGGAGTTTTAGAGCTTTGGAGGCTTGTGCAGGAGGAGAGTTGGGTATATCTCATGGAGCACTCATGCATTGAAGCCTTGCTAGTGGATTTTCACCTTGGTGCTTGACATGTGTCATTCAAAGAGAAAGCGCTCCATTTGTGAGCCTTCTTGTGTAGAGATAGGTTGTTTGTAGAGGTTTAGGACCACTATTATATTGTTGACCCCCCTTACCTCTAATCTAAATAGAGTAGAGGAAGGAAAGAGTTATTTCATTCATCATCATCATTTGTACTCTATTATATGTACTTGTCTTGTAGGGAGTGAGATGCTAGGGTTCATGAGGAAACAGTATGAGAAGACATGAATAAGAGAGAGACGTCTTGATTGTTCTTTGAGAGATTTCTCTTGTGAGATGCTAGGGCTTTCTCTTGCAAAGAACATGACATTGGAGGTGACGATCACTCTAATTCATTCATTTATCATATTGTGTTAGAGATGTGAGGAGTGAAGTGCACTAGCCTCTCTCTCTCTCTTTGTACCCTTCATTGTATTATCTCTCTTTGTCTTAGAGTGCTAGGGTTCTTGGAGAAGTTCAAGGGTTTTCTAACGTTAGAGTTTCACCCAAAAGGAGGAAACCATGCTAGGGTTTGTGATAAACCCTAGAGGATAAATAAGTAGTGCTTTTTTAGCTCTCGTGAGAGAAGAAGACTAGGGCTTTGGAGACCCTAGTTCTACTTGGTTTTCTTGATTGAGGAGGAGAAGAGAAGGAGGCGTCTTAGACACTTGTGGGAGACAAGTGTTGAAGCCAAGGAGGACTTGCCATGTGTTGACACTAGCTTGATATGGATGTTTGGTGGTGGCTACGGTTTTCATGGTTTTCCCTAGCTAGGGTTTTGAGAGCTAGAGATTGTGTTAGCTTTGTGATAAAGCTATGGTACATGTACATGCCTTCTTCTCTCTCTATATATATAGGCTTCAATTGTCCAAAATCAAGTAGTTACAAATTCGATTTTCAAATTGCATTGTTTTCTTGATTAGGTAATTTCCATCACTTATTGTTCAATATTTGGTTGCAGTAACAAAGGAGGTTGAAAATATACTATAATGGGTGAGATTTTTTCATATCTTATTAATGTTTGGAAGAGTGTTTCCCTAAAATTTCAAAACTTGTTAGCATTTGTTGGTATATTTTCTCTTGGAGTTGCCTTAGTATGTTAGGTTGAATGTACATTTGTTTACTCTGTAAATTAATATTTTAGATCTGCCCCAAGGCTAAAAGTTCACATGGATTTAGATATGGGAAACCTTTGGTGTGAGGTGAAATTTTTGAATTTTTTTACATTAAGGTCATTCAAAGGAAATTTCAGCATGGTGTAGATTAGGAAGAATGAGAGTTGGACACGAGGTAAAGGAGACATTTTCATTTGGTTTCTTAAAATTTTTATTGTTTCATTAAGAGTAGACAGCCTTAGCTCTATGACCATAGTCACCTAGCTCAATAGGATAATAAATATGAGTACAACATGAACTTGTGGTAAAAGTTGGAAAGACCTAAGAAGTTGTGAAACCCTGTTAGAGTCTTTAGGGTTGACTAATTGTGGATCAATTCCACTTTCACTGGATCCACATACACATACTCATCAATGATGGCCTCAGATATCCCATTCTCTACATGTCTAATGAGTACTTCTCTAGGTTGGCATATAATTGGTGGTGTCAAAGGATGCTAAACACTTGTTGTGTGTTATTCAAAATCTCTTCTCAAGTTTTGCGGAAGATGAGGATGTGTCTAAAATTAGATGATCACAAAGAGTTTATAGATACTACGAGAATGAGGATGTTGTCTAAGTAGATGATCACAAAAGAGTTTATGAATCACCACGAAGATCAACCATTTCACTCATGAATGTTGTTAGGGCATTAACCAGGTCGAATGACATGGCCAACCATTAAAATAGACATTTTTTGGACTTGAACGTTGTCTTTCCACACATCGGTTTGATTGATTCGCACATGGTAATAAATTGTCTTAAAATCAATCTTGTAGAAAAACTTGGCACCTTTGAGTGGGTCAAGCATATCATCAATTTGAGGGATAGGGTATTGGTTCTTGACTGTGATTTTGTTCAACGATATGTAGTTGATATAGAGTCACCATATATCATCTTTCTACTAAAAAAATACAATTGGGCTCCCATAGGGTGAGGAACTCAATCTAATGTGACCCTTCTATATCAGATTCTAAATTTGGTTCTTAATCTCATCATTCTCTTGAATGGAGCATCTATACATAAGAATGTTAGGCAAAAAAGAACTTCATATCAAATCAATTGCATGATTTACATGACATTGTAAAAGTAAGCTTGTAGGTAAAATGAAGATGTCGCTATATTCTTCCACCATTGAGTTTCCCTATCTCTATTGCATAGAGGGACCTCTTGTAGAGGTCTTGGCGATCATGATGATTTTCTTCTCTTTTTTTGACCATAACATAAAGTGGAAAAATCTCTTAGTCTAAGAAATTGTCTTCATGCATTGCTTAGCAATGATTAGAGGGAATGCAATAATTAAGGCAATCTATGGTATCCTATAGATTTGATCTCCCATGGTAACAATGACCTTGCAGGGCCTAGACTGGTAAACAACATGACACTTACACATATTTGGTTTCCTTAATAGAACGTCACAATCTTCAAGTGGGGCAATGCCACAAAATACATTGTCTTTAAAGGGTTTGGTGCTATATTGCAAGCAACATTGTTCATTGACCCAAATGTCTTGTCCTTAGCTCATCCAACCAATGGTGTATGGTTGGAGGTGCAACATTGTTGACAATGTCATCAACTTTAAGACCTTTGTTGATATTAAGTTATTTTGGTTGCCACACCAACAATGAAATGATATAGAGTCCCCTTTACCAACATTCGTGAGTGGTAGAGGCACTCACCTTCTTGGGATCCTCTAGTTCCTTTGGTTGGACCTTAGTGGTGGCAATAAGAACATCGGGTTTCACATCGATGATTCATTTCACCCTATCCATGGTTTATGGTAGTGTTATGAATAAATTTGAGTTTGAGGCTTTCAATTGGGCCAATACACATTGTCTGTCACAACATTCATCATTGTTGTGCCATAGAATTTTATGGATGCCATGCCATTTTCCTATTCCCTTCTTTAATTTCTCATTCTTTTCTGCATGTGGTTTTAACTGGTTGTCTTGAGGTTGGTTATCTATTCTCTATCCATTATTCCGAGAGTTAGGGTAACCTTTATTTGTTGTGGTTGATTACCAACCCAAAACTCCTTCTTACTCTTACACCAAAGTTTTTCCTCAATCTTGACAACATAAGAGTAAGTCACACTCAATGAAGATATGTCCAAAAAGTACCTTTTTGTTTGGATGTATCTTTGTATGTTGTTGCAGTATTTAAGAATCATGTGTAGCTCAAAGTCCTTGATACCCACTTTTGTGCATAGGGTATGGGGGGAATTGGTGTGCCATGCACAATATCATCTTTACCTTGGCGCAAGGTTATCCATCTTGCGTATTAGTCATCATAGCTTCCAATAGGATAATACTCCTCCTTGAGGGTATTGACAAAATCCCCCCAAGTGGATTTTGTCTCATGTGCTCTAAAACCATCTTCAATTTTTTTCTTTTAGTGACAATCCCACCAATGTTGAGATGAGGAAGGGACTTTAGGAGTGCAAAGGTAATCTTCTCACTGTTGGAAAAATTATGAATAGAGAAATTACTCTCTAATTGGTCTAACCATCTCTCCAAAGCTTCTGTATCTATTTTTATTTGAAGATAGGGATATAAAAAAAAATTGTACCAACGTGAAGGGTTTTGTCCCTCCAAAAGGACTACTGGGATGAAGATGCCCCTGTGATTGTTGGGTTTCATTGAAGGATCTAGGCATATTGATCCATCATTTCGTCCCTTTGCCACTCAAGCATTTCTTGGAGAAACAACTTGTTAGGATCCTTTCTCCATCGTCTTTCTTTTCTTCACCCATGTGAGGATGCTTGGGTAGGCAAGGAAGGTTATTTGAAATCTCAATTAATTCTAGGCCCAATTTCTTGTCCTCAAACCTCGCAGGGGACATGGATAAAAAAAAAAAGGGAGAGGACTGGTCTAATACCACTAATCCAGATTGGATTGAGAACGAAATCAAAGACAACAATAGCTATAAAAAGGAAACACACAGATGTAGTGAAAGAAAGGTGAAAAACATTGTACATACAATCACTAGAATGGTAATAACTATCTCTGAAAAGATATGTGTCTGCTATGCTAATTCGCGAAACGCCCATAACAAGAAGTTGAAGATACATTTTATCATAATGCCAAAAACATTAATATCCCCAAACCCTAACCTTAGGAGTTGAGGTGGTGGAAAAAATGGACCTCAAGGAGCCTAGTTAGAATGCCAAATTTCTAAGACCACAACTTTCACATACAAAGTCCATTTTGGATGCCCATTGGACTATTAGAAAGCTTACTATAAGCTATAAATGCATTGGACAATTGACACCTGCAAATTGCAAGTTGTAAGATTGTTTCAGATAGTTGTTGAGCCGATTCTCAAACAACCACCTATATTAGAAGATGGTTTAAAACCATTTAATTCAATTTAAATCCAATGATTGCAATAACATGTTAAAAATAGAAGATAATACATTACTTGCTATAGAGAACATGTTGAAATGATACAAAATATTCATAATCATGTGGAAATGTTCAAGAGTTTCACTATGGTTAACCTCAGGTATCTTAGTACATAGGTGACACAATGTATACTTTTTGTGATTCTGCATCTAAATAAAAAACAAATTATGAAGGATTAGTCTAAATGTTCTAAGATTTTGTTTTTTTCCGACAATCTCAACAAAATCTATTTATAGAAGAATTGTTGGAATTGCAATTTTTCGTCGTTGGATTTAGTTATAAAAAAATTGTTGGAATTGCAATTTTTCGTCGTTGGATTTGTAAACCTAGTTATAGAAGCATTGAGATCGAAGTGATAACATGGATTTGTAACTCTAGTTATAGAAGAATTGAGATGGAAGTCTTTTACGATAGAGTCGATTTGACATGCATTGCATGAAAGACGAATGGTTGAGTATGAAAGCCAAGGAAGAAAAACGCGGAAAAGCTCGTCTTTGTTTCTCGAAACGTGGGATCATAACATTTCAAAGTTGTTTGCCGAGAAAATATTTTCTATTATGTAAATAACGTTTCCCATGTGAATTAAAAAAAAATGTTGTAAATGACTTATTTGTTAACCTGAAATAGATGCACCGATGTTTTTCACTAACGAAGCAGCAATACGCCATTAAAAGAGGGGAACTGTAACGAATTTCAAAGATCTTACCCTGCCTTCTAAAATATTTTAGTAATGGAGATGTAGATTTTGTGAACTTTGAAGATGGTTTTCGAAAGCTTCAGAATTTTAGGTATTTTCGGCAAAACAAACAAATTTAATCTAATGAAAATCATACAGTGATAGTTGCTTGATGCAATGGCAATGATGCAGATGCAGCCTTTCTGCGGTAAGAAGAAGCTGGCTGTATTGCTTGTTGAGCCATTAATTCAAGTTCAACTTCAGCCTGGAATCGCCACAACCACTACTCCTGAAACACACATCCATGTCGACATTTCATCTGTCGACCACGTCAGATCACTCTGTAAACAGGGCCGTTTGATGGAGGCATTAAGCGTTCTAGACATTGCAGAGAAATCACCTTTAGATTCTTCCACATATGTTTGTCTCTTGCAGGCATGCATTCAGAAGAAAGCCTTCCTAGAGGGCAAACGGGTTCATTTCCACATGAACGAGAGAAGATTTAGCGGGGATAAATTCTTAGGAAATACACTTCTTAACATGTACGCTCAGTGCGGGACTGTAGTGGACGCTCGCAGAATTTTCGACCAGATGACTGATAGGGATGTCTTCTCATGGACTGTCATGATTGCAGCTTACACAAGGCAGGGATTTCCTGAGGAAGCATTAACACTCTTTTACCAAATGCAACTAACAGGTCTCCAACCCAATCACTTCACATTTGCCGGTGTTATTTCAGCGTGTAGCCACCTGCCATCTCTAGAAAAGGGTATGGAGATCCATGAAAAAATAAGAAGGACTGGATTTCAGTGTAATATCGTTGTGGGAAATTCTCTCATAGACATGTATGCAAAATGTGGGAGCATGCAGAAGGCAAGAGAAGTGTTTGACAAAATGCGTCAACGAAGTGTAGTCTCCTGGACAGCTATGATTTCGGGATGTGCACAGAATGGGCTTTTCGATGAGGCCCTGAAGCTCTTCAAGGAAATGCCTCAGAGAGATGTCGTGGCTTGGACAGCGATGATTACAGCATATGTGCAGAATGGGTTTGTTGATAAAGCTCTGGAACTTTTTAATGAAATGCCTCAGAAGAATGTTGTCTCGTGGAATGCAATGATTGCAGGATTTGCACAGAATGGATGCGCTGAGGAAGCCCTGAAGCTTTTACAGAAAATGCAGTTGGTAGGTGAGAGGCCAGGCTCGAAAACCTTTGCCAGTATTCTCCCAGCATGTGCCAACTTGTCGGCTTTAGAACAGGGCATGGAAATCCATGGAAAAATAATTGCAAGTGGATTCCAGAGCGATGTCTTTGTGATAACTGCCCTTGTAGACATGTATGCACAATGTGGGAACATAGAGGAGGCTTGTGAATTATTTAACAAAATGCATCATAGAGACCTGTTCTCATGCAATGCTATGATTACTGGATATGCACAGAATGGGCTTGTTTACGAAGCCATGAAACTCTTTAAGGAAATGCCTCAACGAAACATTGTCTCTTGGAATTCAATAATTACAGGATTTGCAAAAAATGGGCGTGGCGAGGAGGCCCTACTGCTTTTTAAACAAATGCAGTTGGAAGGTGTGAACCCGGACTCAAAAACCTTTGCCAGTATTCTTCCCGTGTGTGCCAACTTGGCAGCTTTGGAACAAGGTATGGAAATCCACGGAAGAATAGTTAGAAGTGGGTTTCTGTCTGAAATCATGGTGTTGACTTCCTTGATAGACATGTATGCAAAATGTGGTAACATACAAAATGCACGTGAGCTATTTGACAAAATGGATAATCTAGATGTAGTCTCATGGAATACAATGCTTGCAGCATATGCCATGCATGGTTGTGGCAAGGAGTCTCTCAAACTCTTTGAAGAAATGAAGCAGTCTGGCATTAACCCAGACCATGTCACCTTCCTTAATGTTTTATCTGCATGCAGCCATGCAGGTCTAGTCGATGAGGGCTATCAACATTTCAATTCCATGAAAGAATACTATCGCATTACACCTGCAATCGAACACTATATATGCATTGTTGACCTTCTCAGCCGTGCTGGGCATCTGGATGAAGCACGAGCCTTTATCAGCAAAATGCCAATAGAACCTGATGCTGTTTTATGGAGTTGTTTGCTTGGTGCCTGTAGAATACATCACAACATAGAACTAGGAAAATGTGCGGCACAACGTGCTATTGAGTTGGACCCCAAAAATCCTTCACCTTATGTGCTCCTCTCAAATATTTATGCTGCAGCTGGCCGATGGGATGACAGAGAAAAGGTAAGGAAAATGATGGAAGAGAGAGGGGTAAAAAAGATGCCTGGATCCAGTTGGATTGAGGTCAATAAACGAGTGCATTATTTCATTGTAGGAGATAATTCACACCCACAAATGCAAGAAATTTACAGAATGTTGGACAGATTGTCTCGGGAGATGAATGTTTCAGGGTATGTTCCACATGCTAGGGTTGTATTGAATGATGTGAGAGGAGGGGGAACAAATTCTTTACCACCATAGTGAGAAGCTGGCAATTGCATTTGGGCTGTTAAACGCATCCTGTGGAATGGCTATTCAAGTTGTTAAGAAGCCTTGAGTTTGTCGTGACCACTACTGTGCAATCAAGCTCATCTCCAAACCTATCGTGAGGTATGGGATGCAAAGTTGCAAACCATTACCATCGTTCTAAGGATGGTAGTGTCCTTTTGGGGATTATTGGCAATGCTACCTAACTTCATAAAGAGGCATGCATTATAACAAGGCCATCCAAGTTTTCAAATTTGCATTCAGAGCCAAGAAACAGGTTTAGTTTTTAGTTTTTGATTTAGCATGGCATTTGAAGTCCCTGGAGATCTAGTGTAAAGATTTTGCGTTGATTGGGAAATTGGGGTGAGAAATGATATTGAGTCCCATTTTAGTGTAACAAGTATAGACCTGTGTATCATAGTCAAAAGACATTTAGTGGGGCCTTTGATTGTGACATCAATGTGGGAAATGCTATTGTCTATTGGGTCACAGTTTACATATATTGAACAGTAGATCATATTCACAAGACGTTTAGTGGGAGGGTAAACCTTAGATGTCTTATATTTGTAAACTTCTGAAATCAAAGAAGATTGTATATTGAACCACAGTCTAAATATATCGACTGGATATCATATCCATAAGACATCTAGAAGGATGATAATATTTAGATGTCATATATGTAGATTTTTGAAATTCCAGGCAAAAATTTTCAATTGTGAGGTGGTAGGGTTCTTTTTTTAATTTGTCCTTGGCATCTTTTCTTGTTTGTTTATACTTTTCACTGAAGCACTTTTCCGTTTACTTATAAAAAGAGAGCATTACAAAATTAGATTGTATAAGCTGATCAGTGCATGTCAATTGTTTTGGCCATTAGGTTAGACTACATATCCATTTACATTAAGGATCCTCCTACTAGCATACTTAGTGAAAAATCTGGACTAGCTATTAGCTAAGGCAGGATTTCAAATATGCTACTAAGAAAGACAAGGTGACTTATGGATTGCTGCCTTGAACTTGTGTTGTGAAAGAGTTCCAAGCGCACCTAGCTATGTCACTGGTGAGAGTTGCGTCTATAGCTTGTACTCTACCACTTGTCGTGTTCACATTGATCAGGTGCCTCTTGCACTTCATTGTTACGTAGGATTCTATGCATTGAATTCTTGTAACAGATGGACCCTCCACCACCTTTCTTTAAGTGTTGCTCTTCAAACCATCAAACAAGTTATCCAATAACCACTCACCAAATCTGTAATGCCCCGTATTATATGTATCTGAATTAGTCTTGCACGAAAAATAAATAATAATAATAATAATAATAATAATAATAAAAACTAATACAAAGTAAAAATAAAAGAATAACTAAAATTAAATAAAGTGGAATTTAAAGGAAAAACTAATAAAAGTTGCAAATAAAGTGGAAATAAAGTAGAGCTAACCAAAGCTGCATTATTAAGAAAAAATAAAGGATAATTTTTTGGAAAACAAGTGGCGTCTATACATTGAGATTTTTGCATGGATACAATGGAAGCATGTTTATTTAATTGATGTTGAGGAGGTTGTGAGGATCAACGTTTTCTTAAGGATTTTACTTTTTGGTGTTTGGGCTCCATGTTAAAGAGATGGTAGGTAGGTTGGCATAGTTTTATTGATTATGGGCTCTAGGGTTTTCAGTGATACACTGAGGGGTTGGTTGGGAGGAGAGTCATCCCCTAAAATCAATTGCCTAGTGGATGCTTGTTGGTGGATCGTGTTGTTGGTTGCTAGTTTGTAAACGATAGGCTTATAACTTGTTCGTTTCACCAACATGGATTCCCTAGTAAAATATAATCACCTCCAATTCCTACAAATGCTTTCAATGAGAGAGATGAAGACTATGTTGTAAATTTCTACTGATAGTGTATGCTTAGGGTGCTCTTTTATGTAATGTTTAGATGCAACAAACTCAACTCAACCAAAACTACATTTTCTCTATTCACTCAAGCTTCCACACCACTTTTCCCATACAAGGCAATGCTCATCAATGCTATATTCAATTCCAATACATTTTAAACTCCATTCAATGCAACCCATAAGAGATAATAATCATGTAAAGCATAGGAAAAATAGCTGCTACTTAAAAACTTGTGATATGGCCACTAATTATATTGTGTGAAAGGGATGCATGGGGATGTGGGAATAAGACAACCTACTACATGCTTAGGTTGTCTCCTTCTTATCTTTAAGTTCGGGTTGAGAACTTGGGAAAGTGGAATAATTTATATTGGGATGGGCGCTTGGGAAAGTGGAATAATTCATATTGGGATGAACGCTTGGGTAAAGAGGAGTGCTTGGGTTGGGAAGTCACTGTTGAAGCATTATGTAGTTCTCCTCTATTTTTGAGCTAATAGGGTCATGCATCTAGGCGTATGGGTCGTCGGGGAAGGTGTCTCCTATAGTTTCAATCAGTTGGGGAAGTTATGAAGAAATAATCAAAATTGAGAAATTCATCCAAAAAAGAAGGATATTGGTGGTACGAGGAATCAAACAGATATGAATCGAACAAACTATACTTCACACAACCTAAATAGGGGAGAAAGGAACAATTGAGAATGCTATCAGTTAAATTATCAATGCATGGCACATTTCTCAAACTAGCAACCACTTAAAAGAGCTCAAGGTAAGCCAATAAATAGTCATACGACCTCTAGAAGAATGGAAACAACCAACTAGCTGGCGTATGGCTTGAACAACCCATGTACATCCACCAATAGCTCTCCAATCAGTGCATACAACCTCACATGGTAGATCCCTTACTATGTACGATATTGGGGAGCAACAATTCATTGTGTATGGATGCAGAACCTCTTTCAATTCATTGTGTACAACAATGGGTCAAGGTTTGGGTTGTCTATGTCTTCGACGCTCACCCCATTTTTGGTTGAATAAGATTAGTAGCTCACTAGAATAGTGCAATTGCCAAATAATGGTGTCCATAGGTCTCCAATCTCAAAAATGGATGAAAGAAGGAGAATAAAGAGTTGTTGGTGTTACAAAATGTTTCCTCTACGGACATATGAAACCTCCCTTGGATTACCAGACCCCTATACCAAGAAAAAAATGCTACAAGTGGACACTAACATCCTTTTGAACTCAGTTTGACCTATTAGAAAGAGAGAGGGAGAAAGGGCATGATGTACCTTGTTTTGAAGTTTGTCCTCGCTGCTTCCAATCTGTGAGCTTGATCTTCAAACTCCCTAGGGCACAAATTGGTACCTGCAATAGGTAGCAAATATAAACGACTATCTCCTACTCTAGTTGATTAGGAAAAACAAATTCATCTACAAAGAATGGAACAACAATACACAAACACATGCACGAATACACAAACTTGAAGAAATATGCCAAGTATATTCAAATGAGAACCCAAAGAGAATACTTACAGACCATGATCGATGTAGAAGCAACCTCTCCAAACTCTCCTCATCCAACCCCTTGCACGAATCTACCAAGATCAAATTGATGATACTATGACTGATTACTTCTCTACTAGACCAGAGGTTTGATATGCTCAAATCTTGATCCCCTTTCTCCTTGGAAATACCTTCAATATATAGGCTTGAGAGGCACAACCACCATGAGAAAATGAAGGATATGGTTGAGGATATGGCTCCTTGAGGTTTGGATACGATCCTAAGGTGAAGCCATAGCATGGGGGTCGAACATAACCAACCCCATCTTGAGAGAGCTGGCCCATAGAATAAGGTGGATGATCCGCATTTTCCCTCAACAATAATGACGCTCCCCAGAGTGAGAGACAGAGTGCCATGGTGCTCCCTTAACAAGACAGGGGGAGCACCAATGCTCCCTAAACATGACTAGGGGGGCGACACCCTTCTAAGATGCTAAAACAAGGTTGATTTTTCCAAGAAAATGGTGTGTTTTGACCTTGAAATGATGGGTTTCTTCCTCCAATACGACTTAGGGGTCATGGACAACTGTTTCATGGTTTCAAGGGGTGGTGACACCTAACAAAGTGAACACGACACTTGGGAAGGTGCATATGACACTAACCAAGGTGCATATGACACTTACCAAGGTGCATACGACACTTTGCGACACTTAGGGTGAGATACCTAGGTGTGCAATTTTGGTGTGTAACGAATTTCCCCCTAAAGTGTGAGGTCATAAGAGAAACTGATGGTCGAAACACTTTACTAATTCTTCAATGCAAGGGTGTTGGAGTGGGAGAACCCGACCGAAGCTGCAAAAAATCATCAAACAATATTAATATATGTTCCATTTATGAGGCATGCATATCTATGCTCAGAATACGAGATGACTCAAAGCACGACCGCCGACCAATACACTGCGGATCCATGGAAATACAGACTAAGGATATGGCCACCAAAGATACAATGTGGATCCATAACCCCATGACATGAACTGATCGAAGCCATGAAAAATAAATAGTGGAGCTACGAGATGACAAAACATAGCCATGGATCAATACAATGTGGATCTATGTGACTATATATATATATATATATATATATATATATATATATATCAGTAAGATTGACATCATGATGATTGTACTAAAATCTTTTACATGCTCAAATGATTTCTATTGCAGCCTGGGAAAAGCAGATAACAGAGTGAATGCCCAACCCAGGGTCTTCGTCTCGATCTTGAAGCGATACGAATCTAGCCATGTGAATAGATGATTTGATGTCGAACATGGTAGAAACCACTTGATTACCAACCATTGATGTATATTGTTAACAAGCGCGAGGGAGATCACCAATGATGTCAATGACTCCCAAGGTACCCTGAACATTCCATCGAATGTGAATAAATGAGCTGAGGTCGAACATTCCTAGAGTCAATCGATTAAGGGTCATTGCTGTAAATCCACTGTCAAAAGTGAGGAGGCATGGCATTGAGGCATGCAGGTCCCAAGGTACTAACTGGTTTCTAAGTCTAATTCCCGGATAATGTGATGAAGTCGACAGGAATAGACTCACTGAAGGAGGGCCTTGATGTATCCCCCATCATCGACAAGAAACTGACACAGTAAATTGATGTAAGATGGTGGATCGAATGAGTATAGAATGACACAGGAAATGGCAACTGGTAATAGTGTAGATGGATGGTTTGAAGTGAAACTTCCCTTGAACATTATGAAGCATGATAAATGACTTGGCAACATTGAGTTGATGAGTACCAAGAACATAATGTGACGTCAATAAGAGAAATCTTTGACTGGAACAAAAAAGTATGGCGACACATGGAATTGGTATGACTCAGAGACAAGTAGATTACCCAACTGTAAGAAGAGACACAAACAAGTGTCATATTCAAGGGCGACAATAACTGCCACAACAGATTCCAAAAAACAATTGACTCACTTCCTTCAATTTTTCCCCCATCCAGATACTAGATGAGTACCTCTTTATTTTTTAACGATCTTGAGGAGGATAACAGATGCTCGGTATAGCTCATCCTTCGGATGAGTCCCTCACCATATGTTTAATGAACCTGAAGAAGGAGTGGTTCAGTCCCATGTGGGTCTTGGAGATTGGACTCACATAGGTCCTTCGATGCATAGTTTTATGAGCCCAAAGAAGGTAAAATTGGTGGTTTTTCATGTTTAGAGAGTTTGAAAAGAACTTAAAGACGACTCCAAGAGTGACTTTTTCGTAAATTTGGTCTCCCAAGCTTGAAAAAAGTGTAAAACAATACATGGAAGAACTCTTCTAATCATGCTTGACTAGAGTGTTTATTTTTCGTAATTAATCTCGTGAGGCTGAAAAAGAGATAAACTACCACTCGAAAGACTCCCTTTCAAAACCTTTTTAACGAGTGTGAAATGAAGCAAGTTCAATCGAAAATATTTTCATGTTTAGCGAGTCTAAAAAGATCTTAAAGGAGACTCAGTAACCTATTCCCATGTATTAACGAGCACACGAAAGAACAAAGATTGAGCCCAGAACTTCCCAACATAATGTCCAAGGGTTTAGAATGAGACCCATGGATAGTTGGTACTTTCCCCCCTATTGTGCGATGGAAGCTGGTGGATTTTCTCTATCATGATGTCTAGAGGTTGGAGATCTACCCCCCAAGCTTCATTTCATCCACTGAGGCTTAAGTTGTCACCGATTTTTGTACCAGATGGAGAAAAAGGTTCAACAGACAAAGGTTGGTGAAAAGAAGGTTTACAAGATCTAGTGAAAGACTAGACTCAACATTTATGAGAATTGGTAGAAGACTGGACTCAACATTTACGAGATCTGGCGGAAGACTTGACTCAACATTTACGAGATCTAGAAAAAGACTTGAATCAATGGGAGAGGCAACTGTTTTATTTTTATAGAGATTTTCAAAGAGAATAAAACTATGCTTGCAAGGTGGGTTTCATTTTAACACAAGCTTGAAACTAGAAAAACTATGCTTGAGACCCTCTGTTTCATTTTTAATGAGCTTGACATAGAAACGAGAACTTTGCTCGAAATTGGTTTAATTTTTTAACGAGATTGAAATCAACAAATAAACTATGCTCAAGGACCTCTACTTGATTATGGCTTCTAAGAGGACAATGCTCTAGAAGGAACACATGTCAAGGGACAAACCTCAATCATGGCTTCTAAGAGATCTTCGCTAGATGGAAAAACTACACTCTGGAAGGAATTCATATCGAGGGCCGCGATAGGGGTAGGGAGATTAGGATCTAATATCCCTATCAAAGAGATTACCACATCAAATACCGAATCTAAATAAGAAGAAGGGATAGATTCCTTCTCATTCAGAGTTGAATGCATGGGATAGGTTGCCACATAATTTACCTGCGGTGGCGCGGATGTCGCTAACATGTAAGGACCGTTTAGGGAAGTCAGATGGTTGACCATCATATGAGGGCTAATGAATGATAATTGGTCTATGGTGTTAACATTCCGTAAATCCGTTCGACTAATAAACAAATGATGAAGGTAATTTTTTCAACCAACTTTGAGACCCAAAACTAGCCTTTTGGATCTAGAGAGGGCTCTCTCGGAAATGGCGTAGTATTTGTGCAGGATATGACTTTGAAAACAATGGTTAGATTTAACACATGTGATATAATGGGTTTTGGTTATATTGGCGCAAGGAGGTGAAACTTGGGCTATGGAGTCAATTTGAGGAAATGACAGAGATAAATGACTCAGTGACCAGACTTGAGAGGATAAGGCTAGATGAGAAACAATATTTAGTGTAAAACCAAAATAAGGCGGGAGAAAACACAGGAAGGCAACTTAGGAGCATCGTTGCGGACAGATTCAGAGTTAGCTTTAGAGGAAAATGTTTTGTCTAAGTGGCGTGAACAAGGGGTGTCGTACAACGAATCCACAGGTTCAAAAATTCGTTTCGAAATAGATAGAAAGAGATATGAAATAAAGGTAATAGGAAGCACATATGTAAATAAAGAAGCACAATACATCCAACTGTTACAGCTAGAATCTTTTCAAGAGTCATAACCTTTGCATTAAATTCCGGTCAAAACTCAAATTACATACAATAGTTGTTGTCTACCACATTTGCCAACCAACCCTGTTTACATAAAAATGATCCCCTTATATAGAAAGATAATGTCACCCTTGGCTGTTAGGGTCGAGCTACTCTCTCTTGGAATCATGGATCCGTTTTCTTTGAAAGAGAACAATAAATTCAATAGATTCACTAAAAATAGAAAACCCGACTTTGCCAAATCATAATCGTAACCGAAATATTCTTTACAGTCATTGATAATGATCCAAATTCAACCATATGGTTGTGATGAGCCATCATTTGCACTGTTGGACACTCTGTCATCCCTGCACAACAAGTCTTCTACGCAACAGTAACCTACAACAAAAACACAACAAAATGCGCAACAAATTGGTTAAATAGGCGTTAAATATGACATCGTATCTCACTGATAAAAAACTATTTTTAGAAAATGAGAGAATTTTTTGCATATAAGATCGTTATAAATAAAAACCTCTCTCGGTTTCTTGAAATTCATCTCCATCTGGTCGGAATACGTGTTGCAAAAACATGTCTCGGACAGGAAATCATGAAAACTGAAAAATATGGCTCAAATATTCATTCGAATATCCCAATCCGTATCACATTTTACAAATATAAGAGAGGTTTTTATTATTTGGTTTGTCCTCGACAAAAACCTCTCGAGGATTTTCAAAATTCCTCTCCATTTGGTTGGAAATTGATCTTGAAGTTGACCACTAAATCAGTTATTTGCGCAGTGTGACTTGCAGCCTATGCGTAGGAAAATCCATTGCGTGACGAAATCCACTGCGCGACAACATCCTATGCGCGACAAACTTCTTTGCGCAACAACATCCTATGTGAGACGAAATCCACTGTGCAACAACATCCTATGCACGACAACCTTCTTTGTGCGACAACATCTTTTGCGCGACATGATCGTTTATGCAACGACATTCTCTGCGCGACAACATCCTCTTCGCGGTGTGCTGTGAATTTTGCAGTGCGCAGTTGAAAATTGAAATGGGGATAAATAAATGATAATATTCCTTTTGAAAATGGCCTTTGGAGATGTTAGATGATGCCATGCATAAAAACAACATGGGTGCTGATAGGCATGACTTTGCAAATTGTTGACAAACCTCTAACCTTAGCGATGAAAATCATGGTGCTAGCAACTGGCTCCAATAGGGATGCTATCCTCCCTGTGGGGTAGCAAAGAACAATAGACCAGGTGCTCATCCATTGGGCTTCTCCCAAACTAAACTTTCCAACTTTAACTTGTAACCTGCATCCGCTGAAAACCCAAAACTGTATATGCTCCAAACTGAAATCTGAAACTAAGCTGAAAAATGAAATTGCATATTGCTAAAAGAAATTCTCGTAGTACCGAGATTATTCGCACTCCTACCTACCCTAACTGCTGAAAAATATGTCAATCAAGTGAAATCAAAGTGCCAATGCAACCATGCAAGCACTTTCTCCACCTTTCGCTTTCTTTGTACATGCTTTCTCCAAAACTTGTTTACTGTTAATTCGTTCAAAAATTTATCTATAAATTCCAATCTCAAAAAATTAAAAACATTGGGGTTGTTTACCACCTCCAACAAAACTGCAAATGGATCCTCCAAAACATGCATAAAACAACAATCATGTTTTACCCATTCCACTGCATCCTTGTTTTTATGTAATTCAACTTGTTGATTACCACAAAAAAGATGAAGAATATGTGGAGACTGCTAGAAATAACAATCTTTTGAATCAACAGACAATGCTGGCTGAAATGAAACCCCTAGTGGCAAGCAATCCATATCTAACACTGATGTTGATTTACCATCATATTTATTTCCAAGCTGGTAGTTGATCACAGGCTGCAAATCTGAACTGAAACAACTTTCCATGTAATCAACAAAAGGGT
>SNQJ01S0009353.1:147325-186683 GCA_010110895.2 Picea sitchensis
AAAACACAATGGAAAGGTTCTTTCACTTGATTCAAAACCTTCTTCATTTTCTTCTTTGTAACTGTGATATGTAGGCTGATTTCTCTCATTACACTGCTAAAAATGAACATTTTCTGATAGAGAACATGCAACTGGTTGTTCTAGGAATTCAACATCATAATCATCATCATATTTATCATATAAACACAAATCAACAACATCTATAATGTCATCTAACAGGGAAAATCTTGGTACATCAACCTACTCTTCAACAAGCTGATTTGCAAATTCATTTTCTTGACTGTCTACAAATGAATACATAAAACAATCAATCTCATGCTTATCATGGAATGGATCATAATCTAAATTAGCACCTTCTTTTTCAATAAGATGAATATAATCCTTTGCAAAATCATCAACATTTAAAGCTTCAAGAGGACATATGAAATTATTGACCCTCTTCTCAAGATTCAAATCAATTGTTCTTTGTTCATATTCATTGTCATGCTCTTTAGTATCCAACTCCTCATTTCGAATCTGTTTACATGCTTGAATATTTTCTTCAACTTCCTGAGTATTGTTGAACATCTGCTGCAAAGACATAGACTTCCTCTCCATCAAAAGAAAATATAAGTCTGGTTGAAAGGTTGTTACATAATGGAGCATGAAAACAACTTCAGGAGGTTGGATTTCTTTAGGCAGTTTATAATAAAGACTAGAAAACCTCCTACTGAAATTTGAGATGGTTTCATATTTCATTCTTATCATGGCATAAAAATCTGAAAGGAGTAGATCCCATGACTTTTTCTCACCCCAAACCTACAAAAAGATTCTTTCAGTTCATCCCACGAGCTAATCAACAGAGGCTGCAAATGTCTGAACCATGCTTTGGCATCTCCTTGTAAGGACTGAGAAAAAGACCTCATAGACACATCATCATGTTCGATCTCAAAAAGGTCTATGAAATGCTCAAAGAATTGAATATGTTTTTCAGCGGATTGTCCATCAAGATCTCCATCGAACCTAGGAAGATACTTATAATGTTTCAAAGGAAAGTCACGAAGGATGGAAGGAAATTTAAGAGGACTGTATCTTTCTTGAATCTTGGAGGGTGTAAGATTAAGAAAAAAAGGTATAATCTCAGCTTTGGTTTCATTAAGCTCAAAAGAATTATCATGAGCATCATATGGCTCAGAGGAAGGAACTTGGTGAATATAGTTTATACAAGAAAAATGAGGTATACCTATAGTTTGCAATGAAGGATATACAAGGGTAGATCTCTGGGCTTCATTTGAATGTAGTAAGTGAAGAAATATTCTTTTGAAAAACTCAGGAAAGAACAAGAAGATATTGATAAAATAGAAAATTACATCTTGAACTAAACTTAAGCTTGAGTACCTTAAGCTTGAGTACCTTATTTTTCCGTACTTCTCTTCCATATCTTTGTCCACAGGTCTCATTCTCCAGTGGAGTCTTTGAATTTCATTTGAAGATTGATTGGATTCTCCATGAAAACTTTAGCTCTGGATTCTTTTGCCAGTGGAATCACCTTCAACTGATTTTCTAATGTGTGGAGTCGCCAGAGCATAAATACAACCAATATGTGTCTAAGTGTCTGCTGCTCTCAGACCTTATAACTGAAACAATGTCGTTCTTCCCAGGGAAAGTTTCATTTGATTTCATCCCCGACAACGGCACCAAAATGTTAGCACTCTGTAAATCTGTTCGACTAATAAATAGATAACAAAGGTAACCTTTTCAACCAACTTTGAGACCCGAAGCTAGCCTTTTAGATCCGGAGAGGGCTCTCTCGAAAATGGCATGGTCTCCACGCAGGATATGACTTTGAAAACAATGGCTAGATTTAACACCTATGATATAATGGGTTCTGGTTATATTAGCACAAGGAGGTGAAACTTGGGCTATGGAGTCGATTTGAGGAAATGACGGAGATAAATTACTCAGTGATCGGACTTGAGAGGATAAGGCTAGATGAGCAACAATCTTCAGTGTAAAATGGAAATGAGGCAGGAGAAAACACAGGAAAGAAACTCAGGAGCGTCACTGCGGACGAATTTAGAGTTAGCTTTAGAGGAAAACGTTTTGTCTAAGTGGTGCGAACAAGGGGCATTGTACAACGAATTCACAGATTCGAAAATTCATTCCAAAATAGACAGGAAGAGATATGAAATAAAGTTAACAGGAAGCACATACGTAAATAAAGAAGCATAATACATCCAACTGTTACAACTAGAATATTTTCATCAAGTCAGAGGACCTTTGCATTAAATTCCGGTCAAAACTCAAATTACATACAATAGTTGTTGTCTACCACATTTGCCAACCAACCTTGTTTACATAAAAATGATCCCCTTATATAGAAATTTAATGTCACCTTTGGTTGTTAGGGTTGAGCTACTCTCTCCTGGAATCATGGATCCGTTTTCTTTGAAAGAGAACGATAACTTCAACAGATTCACTAAAAATAGAAAACCCGACTTTGCCAAATCATAATCGTAACCGAAATATTATTTACAGTCATTGACCATGATACAAATTCGACCATATTTTTGTGATGATCCATCATTTTCACTGCTGGACACTCTATCATCCTTGCACAACAAGTCTGCTACGCAACAATAACCTACAACAAAAACGTAGCAGAATGCGCAACAACCTAGTAAAATAGGCATTAAAGATGACATCGTATATCACTAATAAAAAATTGTTTTTAGAAACTGAGAGAGGTTTTTGTATTTAATATCGTTATAAAGAAAAAAATCTCTCGATTTCTTTAAATTCATCTCCAGTTGGCCGGAATACGTGTTGCAAAAACATGTCTCGGACATGAAATCACGAAAATTGAAAAATAGGGCTCAAATATTCCTTCTAATCTCCCAATACATGAAACATTTTACAAATATGAGAGAGGTTTTTATTATCTGGTTTGTCCTCGACAAAAACCTATTGGGGATTTTCAAAATTCCTCTCCATTTGGTCGAAAATTGATCTTGAAGTTGACCACTAAACCAATAATTTGCACAGTGCGATCTATAGCCTGTGCACAGGAAAATCCACTGTGCGACAGCATCCTATGCGTGACGAAATACACTGCATGACAACCTTGTTTGTGAGACAACATCCTATGCACGACGAAATCCACTGCGCGACAACATCATATGCATGACAACCTTCTTTGCATGACAACATCCTCTGTGCGACAACATCCTCTATGCAACGACAATCTTTGTGCGACAACATCCTCTGCGCAACAACATCCTCCGCGGTGAATTTTGCAGTGCGCAATGAATTTTGCAGTGCGCAGGTGCAAATTGAAATGAGAATAAATAAATGATAAGCTTCCTTTTGAAAATGTCCCTTGGAGATGTTAGAAGATGCTAGGCATAAAAACAACATGGGCGCTGACAGGCATGAATTTGAAAATTGTTGACAAACCTCTAACCTTAGCCATGAAAATCATGGTGCTAACATATGGTCACCATGTTTCCATTGTGAGGGAAACACATCAATTGAAAGACCGTGGACACAATATCCTTCATAGCATAAACATAGTCTCTCCCGAGGAGGAAATTAAAATCCAAGGGGTCAGGGACTACCATCACATCAATAAAGAAAATTTTCCCTCCTAAAGTAACAAGAAACAGAGGAAGGATCCCTAAAGGTCGAGTAATCAGTTTGTTAAAAGCCAATAGATTCTGAGTCACTAGCGCAAGCGGAGGAGAACCTAAAGCTTGCCAAGCAATGGAGGACATAATACTAATTGATGCACCTTCATCGATAATAGTCTGAGGAACGTCCCTACCATAAACCCAAACAATGATTTGGAAAGGTATATAGGAAGGGAGACAAGATTTCGACAGTGCACCCCAATCTAAAAGAGTGGCCTCATTACTTGAAGGGGGTTCCGTTGGAACGTGTGAAGTGCCCCCTTGTCCAAAAGAATCCGTAGAAACAAGAAATACCTGAGAGACATCCTCACTCTTCCTAGGAGGAGTGGGATCAACCAAGGGTGGTATTTGACCGACCACTTTGACTTCACTCTCCAAGTGGAGAGTGGGATCGATCGAAGGTGAAATCAAATCGATCACTCGATCGACCGACTCAACTAATGATGGAACTGGATGGATCACTTGATCAAGCAGATTGACCGATGATGGAATCATATTTACCAATTCATCAACCAATGGTGAGTTGGGAGACAAAATTTGTTGTTGGACATTATCAATCTTTTCCAATAGATATGAAGCCTCATCCATACAAGGGAAGAGGTAATTGCGGTGCATCTCCTTACATAACAATCAGGGAAATTTGACTTTACCCTTCTTACTTCCAACCTGATTATCACTAGTTGATGATTTGTCACCAACATGATTTGCAACGGCTCATGACGCGAGTTGAGAAACATGAGACTACACTTCTACAACCTTGGGAATACTAGGGCAATCCTTAAGAAGGTGGTTACCCTTACAAATCCTGCAAGGGAATTTGGGCTTGCGATATGTCTTGGTATACTTGTCGAAATTATCGACACTCCCAGCATGATGAAAAATAGTTGGTTGATCACTTCCAACATGTCTTGCAGTGGTTGGAAGTCCCCCCCCTAGCTTACTTTTCTTCTTCTTCTTCTTATCCACCTGGTTACTAGCTGCAAATCTTTCACTAGGCGAAGAGGAAGAACAAGAAGAAGACCCTGCGAGAGAAGAAGGCAGAGGGTCAACATGAGGTTGATGGTCCTTGGGTGGAGTACTTATAGGCAAATCTCTAGGATCATTTACGTTCACCGGAGTGGAAAAAAACCAAAACAATAACCCAATAGTGAGTCCGATAAGAGTCAAAGTAGTGATATAAGGAGGACCAATGTGTCCCATAGAAGGAGAAACAAACGATATCTTAGAAAAATGGGTTCCTTCATTGGTAGTTCCACGAAATGACGCCGTAGACACAGACTCAACCCTAAGGGATGTCTAGGGAAAATAAACAACACATGCTAAAAAAACTAAGAAACAAACCAAACAAACCAACCTTTTCACAATGAACGCGCTAGTTGGTGATGAAATCCAACGTCGCAGGATCAATATGAAAAAGGGGTTGAAATAGAGCGGGTGGATAAGTTACTTTGTCAACCTGCTTAGCGAACTTACACCTTGGTGCAAGTTCCCTCACAGTCTATCTATGGGTTACCCTCCAAGGAGCCTAAGTGAGTTTGACCAATGTCTGACCTAGGTACAACAAAGACTTCCCTTCACCGTCACCTTGTGTATGAACCCTAAAGATAAAGGCCACTAAGGTTACCAAGTCATATTTAGTCTCTGGGTGGGTATAGAGGACAATTGGGATTGAATGTACATGCAAGATATCAAGTATGAAATTCTTCTAGAGGACTCAAGACAAGAGGGCCAGTAAACTCGAGAGGACCTCGAACGGATTCGAGATTCATAAAGCTCTAAGAACAAATGAAAACACCCAATTCTCAGAAAGAACCCCTAGTTTACAATCGTTCCACTATGTTTGGTTAAGCTTTGGAGGGGAAATATCTGCTGCTCTCCCACACATGACCTCATGTTTAACCCCTATGTGAGAGGGCCTCCCCAACTATGCTTATAAGAAAATTGGATTTTCTCTCCCTATCACAAGATTCTATGTTTGTTTATGGATTTGGAAAGTTTTTCTCAACACCTATTCCAAATCCCTACACTTAAGCTAATGTATGTTTGTAGAGGCCTAGAAAGAAAAATTCTAGATAGATTTTAATTAGCGCTTTGATTTTTAGGTTGTTGTTTACTCAAGGATATGGAAGCGAAACTGATGATATTCGTGATTTCAAATCCAAAAGAGTGCAACATAATGACATTCAAAATTTATGTTTAATGAACTCTATATATGGAAAGGAGAAGGGTCTTTTTTCCATTCACAAATGCATAAACCCAATGTAGTTTACCTAATGAAAGCGACAAACATGTACCACCCAAAACTTTCAATGCAATCAATTTCTGTTCGTTTGATTATAATTGCAATGAACCTAAATCAAATGAAAGTTATTTCTACTTCCTTACTTTCAATGCAAGAATCCAATGTAGATACAAAGGAATATGAATTAGAAAGATCGAACAAGAAATGCACTAAAAAATGATGAGAATTGAGAGAAACTAAGCACGAAATAACTGCCTCAATCAAGAACACAAAAAGTCGACAAGAAAACACAATGTCATAATTCCTCCAACAAGAACACAAAGAAAGAGGAAATCACTCAACAATCCTTAAAGATGAGAAATAATAAACAAGTATTCAAGCTAGGTTGTGGTAAGAAAAAGAATCTCAATCATTCAAAAGAAAAATATGTTTTAAAGAAGATCGAACAGAAACTGAGAACCAATCAAACCTTTGTAGACTGTTCCATTTAATCATATAATTGAAAAGATCATGACACAAAGAACAAACTAGTGAAAAGAAAGGTGAACCAATCTTGCAATGTAGAAGAGTTTTTCAAGCTCAACAAAGGTTAAAATGAGTGATAAGTATCAAATCCTCAATCCAAACAAAGTCAAAGATAATCAGGAGTCACTGGGAAAAAACCTCTCAAGTGAAGACTGAGAAAAACTAGGAAGAAAGAGGAAAAAAACACCAATACAGGGAGATTAATGCCCCTGTTCTCAAGGAGACAAAGAACTAGTTATGGGAATGGCGCCCTATAGGAGGCTCCGGGGGAGTTCCAACCAACTAATTTCACCTTCTAGAAGGCCTATGGGGAGCGCCAATCAGGTAAGTGGTGCCCTGGTTTGAACTGCAGGGAAGGGCGATTTTTTTGAAAAGTCCAAACAATGGATTTCAAAAGCATAGACTCATCAAAGACTCAGTCAATGGCTCTATGATATCTTCAATGAAGAAGAGGGAAGGGGAAGTATATCATAATCAAGTAAAAAAAAGATATAATGATAGACAAAGGCTTTAGACGATCCAAGGAAAGACTAGTCAAAGTCCTTCTCCAATGGAGTCACCAATTTCTATTACATAATTTTTTGTCCGTGGACAGATGAAACCTCCCTTAGATTACTAGACCACTATACCAAGAAAGAAACACTACAAGTGGGTACTAACATCCCTTTGAACTCAGTTTGACCAATCAGAAAGAGAGAGGGAGAAAGGGAATGATGCACCTTGTTTCAATTTTTTTTCTTGTTGCTTCCAATATGTGAGATTGATCTTCAAACCCCCTGGTGCAACTTGATACCTACAATAGGAAACAAAGAGAAATGACTATCCTAGTTGATTAGGAAAAAAAAATCCATCTACAAAGAATGGAATAATAATAGACAAACCACTATACCAAGAAAGAAACACTACAAGTGGATACTAACATCCATTTGAACTCAGTTTGACCAATCATAAAGAGAGAGGGAGAAAGGGAATCATGTACCTTGTTTCAAAGTTTTTTTTCATTGCTTCCAATATATGAGATTGATCTTCAAACCCCTTGGCGCAACTTGATACCTACAATAGGAAACAAAGAGAAATGCCTATCTCCTACTCTAGTTGATTAGGAAAAAAAAAATCATCTACGAAGAATGGCATAACAATAGACACCACTATACCAAGAAAGAAACACTACAAGTGGATATTAACATCCCTTTGAACTCAGTTTGACCAATCAGAAAGAGAGAGGGAGAAAGGGAATGATGTACCTTGTTTCAAATTTTGTTCTCACTACTTCCAATATGTGAGATTGATCTTCAAACCCCCTGGTGCAACTTGATACCTACAATAGTAAACAAAGATAAATGACTATCTCCTACTCTAGTTTATTAGGAAAAAAAAATTCATCTACGAAGAATGGAATAACAATAGAAAAACACATGCATGAATACACAATCTTGAAGGAAATAGGCCAAGTATATTCAAATGAGAACCCAAATATAATACTTACATAGCATGATCGATGTATAATCAACCTCTCCTAGATCTCCTCGTCCAGCCCCTTGCACGAATCTACCAATATCAAAACGATTATACTCTAATTGATTACTTCCCTACTAGACCAGAGGTTTGATATGCTCAAATATCGATCCAATTTCTTTTTGGAAATACCTTCAATATATAGGCTTGATAGGCACAACCACCATGAGAAAATGAAAGATATGGTTGAGGATATGGCTCCTTGAGGTTTGGATAATATTCTAGGGTGAATCCATATCATGGGGGTCGAACATAACCAACCCCATCTTGAGAGAGCTAACCCATAGAATAAGGTGGAGGATACCCCTTTTCCCTCAACAAGAAAGGTGATCCCCCATAGTGAGAGACAAAGCACCTTGTTTCTCCCTTAATGAGGTAGGGGGAGCACCGATTCTCCCTAAACATGTCTAGGGGGCGCCACCCTTCTAAAATGCTAAAAAAAGGTCGATTTTTCCAATAAAAACGTGTGTTTTGACTTTGAAATGATGGGTTTATTCCTCCAATAGGACTTAGGGGTCATGGGAAACTGTTTTCATGGTGTCAAGGGTTGGAGACACCTAAAAAATTGAATGTGACACTTGGGAAGGTGCATACGACACTTACCGAGGTGCATACATCACTTTGCAACACTTGCGACACTTAGGATGAGATACCTAGGTGTGCAATTTTTTGTGTGTAACAATTGGGATTATTCTCTTGGTCATGGAGACAATAAATATGAAGAATTATCATCCCATTAAAAAATAAAGGCAACAATTTATATGGAGAAGCTTCATTTTAAACACATAGACAAACAAATAACATAGAAAATAGAGAGATTCATCACACAAGAACTTGGTGTTTACCCTGGAAACCAAAATGAAAAAACCAAAATTCAATTGGCTTTGACCATTGTCTTTATTTCTTGAAAATGTGCAAGTTACAATACCCTCAAGCTCTCTGGTCCATTCTCAGTATTCACATGTGATTTTGGGAAACAATTCCACTCACTCTTAGCCAAAGAGTCCCATTTCCTTGGAGGTGCAAGAGTAAATAAGAGCATAGCTCAATTGGAGGATTAGCTGGAAGGCCAGGTGTCTCCAACTCTTCAACTTCCCCAAGCCTAACATTGACTTCTCCCCTTTTGTATTTTTTTTTTCAATTATATTTGAGAAAGATTCTCATGTTTTTATTTTTTATTTTTTCATTCATTTACATTCTCCATGCTTTTATTAAGAGACGTACTATATTAATGTAGGTGTGGACATCGATCAGGATGGCATGGGGCCCTTCATGCCATCAACCTTGTCTCCTACATCATCCATAGCCTCGAACCTTGCATGTGTCGATTCTCATAACGCCTTAGTCGATAGCCAATTGTTGCCATGGATCCAATTTGGATCACACCTCCCCATTGGGAGGATTTTGGTCCCCAAAATATTCCAAGGATAAGTGTGGGAGATTTCTTGCAATCTGGTTCCTATCATACCATTTTTATTTCCTTGGATTATTTCCTTTGATCCCTATCTTCTATATTACTTGTCGTCCTGTGCGAGTTACCCATTCCCTTCGTTGTAGAATTGGGTCTTCCTTAAATTCTTCAAGAGTGTGTGGTGAAAAGTATTCAACAATGGGGAGAACCCAATGGTCCTCTTCTCCATCCAACATGGAGGGATTGAATGACCTCATATACTCCACATTCACTATTGAGCTAATCTGCATATAAGGAGGAAGTATCAACCTAAAATCATTCTTGTTCAATGATGTCAAAGGGTCCGTATCTGAGTGACTTGAGTTTTGAGTTGAACCTTGCAATCATTCCTTGTGGAGGTAAAGCCACACCTTCTATCTAAGACGAAACTTATTATATTCTCTATTTTCTTCATGTTTGGCCTTATACAATTTCTGTCTTCTCTGAAGCTGCTTTTGTACCTCAGATGTATTTGCCTAATATTGTCCACAAATGTTCTTGCCTTCTTCTCATCCCCTTGGAACTTTGCTTCATCATTCTTCTGTCCATACACAATGTCAAATGATGAGGGAGGTGAATAGCCCAAGCAAGTCTCAAAAGGTTATTTGTTAGTGGAAGAATGAAGTGCTCGATTGTATGAATGTTAGATGTACACCAACTGCTTATCCCAAGCCATTGGATGGTTATTATTGTACCCTCTCAATAGTTGTACCAATATTCGGTTGAAAACTTCTATTTGTCTGTCAATATGAGGATGAAATGCAATGGAATACCTCAGTTTGGTATCCATTCTCTCCCAAAGTTCTATCCACAACCTACCTAAAATCCTTCTATCTCGATAAAATATGATGGAACTTGGCAATCCAAAATGTACCTAAACATGATTGAAAATAACTCAGTTGCTTCTTTTTTAGATATTGTCTTCTTGCATGGAATGAGCACACACATCTTGTTGATGTGGTCTACCACGATAAAGAAACAATCATTGTAACATCCCCGTTTTCATACCCCATGTTATCACCCCATGAATTATGGGAATCAGTTGATGACTTGGATATTATCTGTATCTAGTGATCTTATTGACAATGATATTTCATTCTTCAAATAATTTGTGAAAAGAAAGGAAAAAGGAAAAGAAAATAAAAAAAAAAGAAAAAAGGAAAAAGAAAAAAGAAAAGAGAAAAGGGGCATAAAAGAATTTGAACAAAATCCCATGCAATATGGTAACTTGAATTCTTTAACAAGCAATAAGTTTAACAATTACTAGTGTGATAGACTAGTGACTCGATAGAATGGGCTGTCACAATCACAGGATAGCCCTAGGTTAGCACTAGTGAAGATACATCTGATCAGACCATCTAATCTGATGGATAGTCCTAAGAATGAAAATATCTTAACTAACCGTTTAATGGGTTCCAGTGACTTCATGAAAGTAGGTTAAGATGTAGATTTACTGCTTGGCCGCCTTGCCCAAATAAAACCAGATTGATAAGGATACCACCCCAACCTTTAACCTAAGGATAGTTGAGTGATGTCCCCTTGTTTGTTCAAGACAAGTTTGGAAACCCATAAAATGCACTGTCCTAAGTTTTCCCTGCAGACTTCCGCTCCTAACATATGTTTCATTCACTTTCCAATGGTCTAGATCGCGGTGATTATATCAACGACTCACATAGCATTTTGGACTCCCCCTTGCGTTCTACCTTTAGCAATCCGAAATAGCTGATAATATCCATGAGATCACGGGCCGGTCCGGAAGAGAAGCGTGAATCGACCCACATTAGATTAGGACCCCCCTCCCGTTCTACTTTAGAGGAAGGGGGTAGAATAATTCTCAGTACTTGTCGGGCGACTATGAGGCAGAAACTTAAATATCGGTTCCACACATTGAATTAGGACCCCCCTCTGTTCTGCCACCTTTTACTTGGAGGGTCGAAGGTAGTGATAAGAATAACAGATCTAGTGAGAGACAAACTGTGATCAGTAACCATAATGTATTAGAGACCCCAAATTTCATGTGTAGCAAAGGGGGAGATGATATTCTATGCGGGCCCCCTTATTTACATGTGGCATTTTCCCTACGGTCCGAAGTCCATCCTTCACATCTTTGACATCCAGTAAGCCACAGTCATCTTCCGAGGTCACTTGTTCCACTTGTTCCCAGGGTTGTGTCACTTCCCATAACTTCATTCAGTCCATGTTGTCAGTACCACAACCCCCTTCACTCATGAACAAACTCCTTTGGCGACTTTTACCCCAAATCAAAAACCTCCGTCGGTCGTCAGGTATGCTTTGGTCACCGAATCACTGCCATATCACCCCAAGTGGCCCATTGTCCATTAATGCTTGGATATATGCTTTCTTTGGCCAGGCCTCTAGGCGCCAAACCGACCCAATTTTGAATAAAACACCGCCGTTTCCCTTTCATTCGTTATTCATCCATCATGCCAGAAACATCTTATTCCTCCATAGCTTTTCATTATCACCTTCGCGGTAGTTTTTTCTAGCCCCACTAGCATTATTGTTTATTGCAGGTACGGTTGTTGAAATGGTGTCAAAGAGACCAAATAAAGGAGAAGAAGAAAATCCCTTTTCTTCCTATCCTCGGTTGACTGGATAAAGTCCTTGATTAGATAAAGATCGATTGATAGCGGACACCATTACGGTTTTGACTTCCCTGCGATGCAGGTCATGGCTCGGGAAGTCTTCACGGACGGGCAGCGAGTATTTCTGGGGAGTCCAATTTGCCCTATCTCTTCCCCAAATTCATCATTTCCCAGAGTTTGCCCTCAAATTCCAAGACCATTACATCCCCGACCAGGAGCCATCCATTTCTTCATCGGAGCGTTCTTTTCTTCATCCTGGAGATATTGAGCAGATGATACAAATTACCACGTCTTTGAATCGCATCCCAGATTAGGTTTAAGTATACACTAAGCTTTATCGAAAATAGCAACCTTCCCCGAGCTTAGATCTTAGAGGAGCTTTTTCTACCCACTTCCGCTCCACTCCCCTTCCACCCGGTCCCTTTACACCCCTTCTTCCATGTTCTCCATCAAAGGAAATCAAAATACAATTTCTTCTACGTATTGCCATGCTTGGTTACTACTTCACGATCAATGGATAGATGGAGCCCATCACGGGTTTTCCGTCCATTTTCTCAAATGATGAACAACCCACCAACCAATTCATTCTAACACCTTCTTAATAATGTATCCGCAGGCGGTTTATAGATTTCACCACAGAGGGCATATTCGGTATTCATCCATTTTGGCTTACATGTTAGTCTATTTTCAAGCCGACAGGTTAAATTTCTCCATGCAGAAGATGGAATGGCAAGCGGGAAGCCCCAACTACAATCACAGCTTGGACTTCTCTTCTGAAATATAATTCTGTTGAATATGACTTCAAAGCTTTCATTGATGGTATATCACTTGATGGTTGGTATGTTAAGTGTGGTAGACCTGGAGCCACGAGATAAATAAGAGAGGTCAGAGGATTCTCTGACTCTCGGATAATGTAAAGAGCCAGGGAGATCGGTACCTTTACGAATTATACCCAATCGAGTCTTTGGAGTGCGGTTGGCACCTTAAGTAGGATATGCAGGTAAAAATTTTGCATTAGAGATATATTAGTTATGAATTACATTGATGTTCCTTTTTCATAAAGAAACAACAATTGGGATTAAGGGCATATAGGTTCTTTTATGCGCAATGGTAAATGATTGCTAGTGAGGAAGGCTAATGAGAATGTGAAGAGTAGAAATTCTTTAAGGTTTAAATTACGGCACTATGATCATATGGGATCATTTTGAGGAATAGGGGTGAACAATAAAAAGAGCGTTCCGTGTACTCATGAACCCAAGCGAGTCGAGAATTGCAAATCAAAGCGAATGGAGCCCGATGCTGATTGGCAGGAACAACAAAGCTGAAGTGGAACAAACACCTAGAGCAGGTAACTCGCTACCACACCTCAGTTAATAAAGAGAGCCAGAAGCGGAGATCAAACTATCCCTCTTGCAACGCAGAGGTGTCATCGAGGAAAATTTCAATGCACTCCAAAAACCAAAAGGCAGTTTGGTGCTTGGCGCCAACAATAGAACAAGTTTCCACTACCACGATTAACTACAGCAGTCAAACCTTGAGTCCACTCTACCTTTTGGCTCAGCGAGTTAGCATAGGGAGTCTTCTGATTGAAATCTCTGATTCTCCTTAGACACTTCCGTTGGAAGTGTTAGTTGGGCATTTTGAAAAATATGATTTGATCAAGAGAAAAACCGGACCTGCTTTGACCTGCAGGTTCGGAAAGCAGTCGTCCATGGCTCAACACAAGATTCTTTCAGCGTTTGATACAGAAAATGGTAGGATGTATATAGCTTACCTCCAAGCACAAGTGTCGCTATCCAAAGGTTATACTCCAGTTATAAAAGAATACATTTAGATTTCAATGAAAGGCGTTGCACCATTGAGATAAGATGGATCGCAGCCAGGAGATGGTTTTCCACACTTTGGTCCCCTTCTGACATCACCATCAAAATTTGGGTAGCTTTGGGCAATTACCCAAGCCAACGGTGGAGAAAATATCATCACCCCAGCAAAGAGACAACATGATCAAGACTTTTGGAGGCTGGTCCTCAAGATGGAAGCTCTACCTGAACACAAGCGATCAAAGGATGCGAAGAAATGATCAAAAGAAAAATCATACGTATACATCCTTAAGGAGCGTTAAGATCCCTCAACGGAGGGACCCAGGACAAAGGTAGCCGAAGAGGAATTGGGATGAGATCTTTAAAGTTACTCATGGAGAAAATGCCGGTGCGGAAGGAGATGGAAAGAGATGGAAGAAGGAGAAAGAAGCGAACCAAAAGAGACAATGGAAGGCATCCCATTGAACAGTGCGGGTTAGGCACATACAGTGGCCGTTCCATGACTACATCGATGTCCTCTGAGAGGAACATCGGACAGCCAAGTCTCTATGGAGAATGAACTGCCGCAGAGTCGAATCGGCCGGTAAGAAAGAAGTGGAGAATCTTCAAGAGCTAAAAACTTCTTTCCATATAAGTCTAGCCAAAGAGAAACAAATGAATGAGAAAATCAAGAAGGAGTTCTGACATCTCGAGAAACGGACAATGGTAGGAAAAGACTTTGGGTAGGGTAGAAAGAGATTGTGTGGGCCAGATATTCTAAATCCATGAATGATAGTAAATGACAATGTATTTGAACAAAATGGAAGTTACTTTCGAGAGGAGTAAACCAAGGTCAGGCGGAGTTGGGAGACATGCACACTTAAGCTAAACATCATAAGGTTCTGATTTAAAAGACCGGGGAGGTGGAAGAATTAAGATTGGAGGCGGGACCTTAAGCCAGCACTTGAAGTCAAAAAGGGTTACGACCAAAGGGTCCACAGCTTGAGGAGGAGATCCAAGTCATGGATCAAGGGTGCAGAAGTTTCCAATAAAGGAATGGAATTGCTCTCTCCAAAGGAGGAAGGGCTTACCACACGGCACGAAGTCAATGATGCATTCAATGGCTCTCGGCTACAAGAAGAGGTTGTGAGAGAATATCGGGACAGTTCTTCAAAGAGTTGTAGGGGTACAAGGAAGTATCACAGTGCAGAGCATTCATGTGGAGCCACTGAGTTGGATGTGGTATCCAGCAGCAGAGTAAACACATATTAGCCATCAAGCCTACATTACCGTAAATCTCTGACATGGATGAAGAGTGTATGAGAGGTTGCTCAAAGTCACGGTTCAAATCCTTATCGCCTAGGAGGCTGTGATCTAGATTAACATATGGTGACATGATCCAGTCATCTGTCAGTCAGAAGAAGGATAAGACTTTAGCATGGCAGCCTACCAAACAAAGCTTAGGTTGTAATGGAGTCATCAAAGCAGTTTTGATTAATTAAAGTAGTTGGTCTAAAAATAGAATGAGCATGTCCTGATCGGTTATGACAGGAGCGTTTGTATTTTGAATTATAAATACTTCACTTTTGGAAGTGTTGAGGATTGTTGATCTTTACACCCTCTGCTTTATCAAACTTTACTGTACGGAAGTCACATACATTAATGAAAGAGGCACTACAAGATTCTTTACTTTGTATTTCTTGGTGATGTTGATTTCTTAAGTTGAATGTTTTTATTTCTTGGTAATCATTTTGTTTTCTAGAACTAATATTTATGAATAGCGTAATGTTAGGTTTGTTATTTCGATTCGAAACATCTTCTAAATATTTTCAGTTAAGAGATTCTTAAGCGCTTGTTAGTTGAAGTTATTTTCTTCATATGTTCTTCCATCCATCATCTTAATTACTAAAACATCCAGTGAATGTATTACCTCGACCTGTGGAAAACTTCTTTGGCGTTTATGGTTATTTCTCATATTTGATTAAACACCGACCCCATAGCCCAACGGATGTGTAAACCGTCTCAACCAATTTATAAACTCTTTCTACAAAAAAACCCACGTGTTCCTTTTACCTAGCCTAACATCTGAGTTAAAAACAAAGTTAAATCATATATAGAGATCCCTCTTTGAAGCTAGAAGGGATAGATCCCGACTTTAAAAGTGGTTGGTAAAGGTTACCTTTGTAGATTTCTTGTACAACCTCAATTTGCAGTGTACATAAATGGCGATATTGGGGATGAACTAAAACTGAAATACCTCGCTTTTCTTCTCCTAAAGAAAGTTTGACCCTGAAAGGAAAGTAATGGTTAGAGGTTGATTGACTTTGTACATATTATTTTCAGAATCTCTTTGAATCTTTTCCCACTCTTAATGTCCCTCTATGACTATCCCTGCAACAGTACAACCTAATAATATAGAACTGATTCCAATCAAACGCGTATTGCGTCAAACCTTTTTTGACACAATCCTCAAAACTACCAATAACCAGGAAGAACTTCCGGAAGACTTTAGGCCATTGAACAAGAACTTATACTGAAGAAGGGAACAATTGGGTAGGCTGATGTCAGCGTGAAATCTCCCTAGTTCCCTTCCACCATAAATTAAAATATTTTGCATAAGGAAAATACAAAAGAGTTACGGCTCCCAAGAAAGTTCTACACTTGATATCATCCAGACTGAGACCCCTCTGTGATAGATAATCTAGGCGGGTTCTAGACGAAATACCCTAACTACAGTTGTGAGTTATAATCCTTCCCCAAGTATCCTTCTTTTCCAGAGCGGATACCTTTCAAAACCCTCGACCTTGGTCTTTAAACGCGAACCTTTATTTAGAACGATTGCGAAGGCTTTTGTGTCTAATCCCACCTTTGACCCAAGCTGGGACACAGCCAGAACCCAACAGAGTCTGTCTCCCTCTGATTAAACTACAATCACTACCTCGGCATGGTCCAGTGCATCTCGTCCTCGTCTTCAGTTGCTGCCTCTCCAACCATTTAGGTCGTCGTCCCACCTCCTCAGCCCATCATGGAAGCCCGATATGCCCCATTGGTGCTGGCCGCACCACTACATACCATGCCCCAAGACTACAGGCAGACTTCCTGAGTTTGAGTAGCCGGGACCTTCTTGCTTACAACAACATGTGGATAAAATGAGCGACTACTTGGATTTGCAAGAAGTTGGCGAAGCCGACGTTCAAATGAGGCTTTTAAACTCAGTGGCTGGAGACATCAAAGTAGAAACTTTACTGCTTGCATCCGACCTTGTACAGCATTCCAAAGCTTTCTTGTGGGGTGGGAAGTAAAAGAAACCCTCTCAGAATCTGTATGCAGTGTAGGAATGTAAAAATGGGGAGGCGATTTTGCAGAGATTATTGCACCGTTTTGGCTTGTTGTATAAGTACAATCCCAAAGAATCAAACCTCCCGAGTGCAGCGGTAGTCAAATTCCACGATGGATTGATCTTTGACATGTCTACCAAATTAAGAGAAATCTCTTTTTAACCCTAGAGGAAATGCAAAAATTGCTATTAGTGGCAGGCTAATCATTGAAGGCGGGCCCGTCAAAAGATTGAGGAAAGGAGAGTCACGATCAAAGAAAAACCTACCACGTTGAACTTAGATTCCAAATTAGACTACGTGGTGAGGAAGTTTGGCATTATTGACAAGAAACGGAGTGCTGGGATGATCCTCAGGGCGACCTGCAGGCTCCTCAGTTGACTAATTTTAGGAGAGGAGTCCTCCTCAAATCGGTGAGAGAGATCAAAGATATAAAAGAGGAAGTGAGATCATCATATTAGACCTCCCCTGCAAGGGAACTATGTTGATGAAGGGGGGAGAGGTGATAGAAGAGTTTGAATACACTCACATTAACCTCATGGGAATTCATGATAATGGGAGCCATTTTCCTCACCTAGGAAGAGCATGAACTCTTTTTTCTAAATCAAACAAAGATAAGTGGGAAGGCCAAAGGATGGAAGCGGGATTTTTGAGAACCTATTTTGGAGTTACCATCAATACAATCTTGAAGTGATGCAAAAGCGAGTGAATTCCTCGAAAAGGAAGGAGTGGTGAAGCCTTGGTGGGGTGAGAAAACCCTAAAATAGCATTACGATAAAAAACTCTGAGAAGGAATTAAGACCGATAGGGGTGAGAAAAACATCACCATCACGAAAATACCGGCCACAACTCAAAGTTACTGTTAATCCACTGAGTACTTAGTAGGAAGAATATGGTGGACTAGCTCGAGAATCTTGAATCGGACCCGAACTCACATTGCCTTTTCAGCACAGGAGGCAAATTAGCCAAATTAAAATTCCCTATCCCACTACGAGTTGATAAGCTTGAAGCGGTTATCGTTCCTAGAATTACTAAAAGCAATTTGTATTGAACCTTTGCAGGCACAAGGCTGAAGCTGTTAGGATCCCGGTGTACATTAGATTTTTGAACCTTCTGGCGATCATCAGGAGACTCCTTTTGAGACACAGAAGTGGATGGTGAGATG
Organism: Picea sitchensis; assembly: GCA_010110895.2. Classification (NCBI taxonomy): domain Eukaryota; kingdom Viridiplantae; phylum Streptophyta; class Pinopsida; order Pinales; family Pinaceae; genus Picea; species Picea sitchensis. The sequence goes on from SNQJ01S0009353.1 coordinate 165,631, forward strand.
ATCTCCAGGTGATGTATCTCCTTTTTATCCGTTTGAACATACGCGTTTGATCTTACATGAAATGCCATCTTGGACTCAGTTGCCTCACTTAATCGATGCCTAAAGCCCATTAATGGGCTTGGGATTAGGTTACTAGGCCTTACAAAGGAATCTGCATTAGATTTGACTCTGAGAAAAGTCAAATGTATTGAGTGCGATTGACCTATGCATCACCCTGGTTCGATCCCTTCAAAAACATGGTAATGGGTGATGAATTGGTTCTGATATCCCTCCGAAGTATGGTATGTTGCTATCCCGGTCTTGGGAGCTAAGTTGAAACCACAAATTTGGATATGTCTTCATACTATCCCGGTGTTTTATGGTACAGAAACGGTAGAAATATGGTTGTAGTAGTGAGAGAAACCTCGTAATTACCCCTTTATCTCTGCCTTATTCAGATTTAGATTAGTTCATCTTGTACAATGACGTCTTGAAGAAAATCTTTCGGTGATAGAAGATGTCTTATGTAGTCAAGGTGAAGGTCCAGAAAACGGTGAGGCGACAAAGATGGAAAATGTAATCACGGAAGATTTCCCCACTGATTTCTAGAGTATGGATTTCAATGGAGCTATAAGCAAGCGGGGCTGATGGTTGCATAATCAACCAGAAAAAAATTATTCGGAAATCATTATAGTTAAATTTCCACTACTAACAACGTTACTTGGTATGAAGCTTTGATGTTTTCGGTGCAGTATGGAAAAGTTGGTCTTTGAAAATAATAATGAGTAGGGGTGATTACAGATGGGTATTAAACAAATTAAAGGTGAATATGTTGCTAAACATCCATGCCTCAGAGCCTGAGTTACTATTCTTGATCGTTGAAGTCTTTAAAGGAGTTGTGCAGTGTCAGGAAGGAATGAGAATAATGTCCCGAAAGATGGGTTGCTCGTCATTGCGTCCACATAGAATTCCTCATGAAACTTCAGCTCATACATGGATTTGTGAAAATTGAAATGATAAGCGGTGCCCGAATAATATAAGTGTAGAGTGTTTGGAAATAGCGATCAGTTGGGACTGCATAGTAAGAATGATTTTAGATAATACAAACATAGATGTAGAGAATAGCTTGAGAATGTAAGCTCTGGATTTGAGATAGATGAATTATTATCATGTCGGTGCGAATCTGATGGGTCCAGGGAGGATGGGGATGATAGCCAGAAATAGATCTTAGATGTTTTACATTTGAGAAGCAATGTTTTGCCTAGAGGTTTTGTTCCTTTAGAAGACTTGTTTGGCAGTGATGATGTAGCTAGGAAGCCAAAAATAGAAGCCCATGAGCGAGGTAGAAATGAGCGAAGGGAAACTAGGATGATCAAAGCTGTCAAATCTACCCCGAACAAAAGCAAGTACATTCAAGCTATTCAAAAGTATGGGGCGTTTTGCACGGGGCTATGGTGAAAGCCTATGACATGACATCATACAACACACATGGTTATAGGAAGACCATAAGCCGTTTAGGAAGAAACTTGGGAGGATAAATCCCAAGTTGCTTCCCTTGATAGAAAAGGAGATCAAGAAAATGTATGATGCAAGATCATAGTCCCATTACGTTCCTCCAAGTGGGTTTCAAATTTAGTTCTACATAAGAAAAGCTAGGGTGAAAATCAGACTTTGCATAGATTTCAGCAATCTGAACAAAGCATCCTTGAAGGATAATTACCCCTTACCAAATATGGAACATATATTGCAGAGGATGGTAGGATCTGACAAGTTTTCTATGATTGATGGTTTATCTGGTTACAATCAGGTTTTAGTTCACCCGGTTGATCAAGATAAAACCGCTTTTGCCACACCATGGGGCACTTTCATGTGAAGATGCCTTTAGTGATGGTATGAGGCAATATCAGTGTTGTATTTTCAATCCCAGTGATAGACACACAGCAATACCTTGAAACCCGAGTTTTGAAAAGTGTAGAAAGGTTAGGAGATTTCATTAAATCCAAAGAAATGTCTTTTTGGATTAGAAAGAAGTGGCTTGTTGGGACATATCATCTCTAAAGAAGAAATAATTGATCCAATGAGGATAGAGGCCATACTAAATAGAACGAAACCTCTCAAGACCCTCTGAGTCTTTTATAGAACCAAGTGCTTTCTTGAATTCATTCCCTGTCTGGTGACTCCTCTAGAAACATTACAAACATGCAAAAGGATGCTAATATAAAGTGGGACTCTGAGTCTCGATCATCCTTTGAACAAGTCAAAGACACCTCTGACCCCGGTTTGATTGGTCGATTTCACTAAAATATTTCTATCTTTTTAGCAGCCTCTGAACCTGATACTTGTTGTATTACTACTGAAAGAGCGATTGAAGATTATGAACAACCCATAGCTTTCTTCAATAAATCTAGAGATCCTGCATTGAACTACAATATCATGGAGAAGCAGGTGTATGCTTTGGTCAAGGCATTGAAAGAATTCAGATTTTACATATTGCATTCCCATACTACTTCTTATGTGCCTAGTAGTTCTGTGAAGGACATTTTAAGTCAACCTAATCCTGAGGGAAAATAGGGGCAAGTGGATAGCTTTGTTGTTATATTATGACCTTGAGATAAATCCTACAAAGCTGATCAAAGGCCAGGGTCTAATAAGTGATAAATTTGGAGAATCTAACACAGACTCTGGCAGCTAATTTTCCGGCGTGGCGGATATGAGCAGTGAGATAGAAACTCAAAGCGTTAAAGAGGTTTCTAAACTCTCCATGGTATCACGATTTTATTTTTGTTTTACAAAATTTACACACTAAGTTCCCACATGGTTTAACTAAAACTAAAGCTGGATTTTTAAAGTTGAAGGCTTTTAAGAATTAAATTCTAGAGGAAATTTATGTGGAAAGATCCTGCGGTATTCTTCTAAATTGTTCTTGAAGATGAAGAGTGATAAGTGTTAGAGTTTCATGCTGCAGAGATTGAATGTAATTTGTATCTGGGCGGAAGGTTACAACCAACAAAATGCTCAGAGATGGATTCTACTGGCCAACACTATTCGCCGATGTGCATCATAAATTGATTTCATGTCATCAATGTCATTTGTTTGAAGGTAAAAGGAAACTCCTCCCTCTACCTCTTAAACCAATTTGAGTTGAGGCTCCTTTATTGTGGGGACTTGATTTCGTGGTGAAATACACCTCCATCTTCATGCCAGCATCCAGTGGATTCTTACCGCCAGCGATTAATTTATAAATGGATCGAGCTATACCAAGCAAACAAAATACTTGAATGCAGTCATTATCAAATTTTTAGAAAATAATATTTTATCTACATTTTAGTTTGTCCTAGGAAGTCATTCTTACGACAATCTACGGTACTTCGGTCGAAGAAGCTTATTTATTTCTGTAGTCGTTACCACATTAGCTTGGGGCATTCCTGACCTACCCTAAGGGGAATGAGTTGGTGAGATCGCAGAAACAGGCGTGGTAAATATCATCAAGAGAAAAGCGTTACGGAGAATAAAAATCCTTAGCGCATGATAAGTTGGTATTTGCTTTATGGGCTGATAGACTGACCACTAAAAGGTCCATTGGTATGTCACCCTTATACCGGCTGGTATATATAGTGCGAAACATTTTACCGTTTAAGAGTCCCATCATGAAGTTACTGAATATTAATTTGAGTCAAATGACTCAGAGAAGAATCAATCAGATGATTCACTTACCATGAGACTAGGGGAACAACAAAACAGGTCATCCAAAGAAACTATCTGAAGATCTTTGACAAGCTTGAACCAAGGAGGATGATTTTTGTTTGGGGACTGGTGTTGATGGGATGCCAGAGCGAGGGATGGGGGAGCATGGGAAGTTGTCTATACGTAGACGGGGCCATACATGATCCAATATTTTAGAGGAAACAATGCCTTTTGCTAGACAATGTCAATGGGTCAGATCTTCCAGGAGCACCTGTGAATGGCAGGTTGTTGAAACATTATGTCCCACCTGATAAAGGTTTCAAAACTCACTCTCCATTGTATATACCGTTTTAATTTTCAGTATCTACTTGCATTTTTCGAATGGAGAACATTTAGTTGGACGTTGTTGAAGCCAGAGAGGCCCCTAAGGCTGTGAATACCCATTTTTTTCGAAGTTTGTCATGAGAATAAGACCAACTAAGGTTACTAAAAATGGCATTCCAAATGGCTGGATTCCCGATGACACTTAGTGAATTTTAAATGTCCAGTTGGGCCATTTGTTATCACCCCATGAATTATGGGAATCACTTGATGACTTAGATTTTATCTGTATCTCGTGATCTTATTTAGCAATGATATTTCATTCTTCTAAATAATTTGTGAAAAGAAAGGAAAAGAAAATAAAAAAAGAAAAGGAAAAGAAAAAGAAAGAGAAAGGAAAAGAGGGGAAAAAAAATTTGAACAAAGCCCCATACAATAATGTAATGCTTTGGGTCATACCTTTCAGAAAACCTTGACCAAGTTCTTTAAATTTTCAATGTTGATGGGCAGGTAAGATAAATCGGCGGTATCTAATCCACGGTCCCGGATAGCTATGTTAGCACTAGTGAATACATCTGATCAGGCCATATAATCCTGGTCAGATAGTCCCTAAGATAGAATAATATCTTAACCCAACCACGTTTTGTCACGGGTTTAGAGTGCCTTCAATGAAAGTAGGTTAGAATGCGGTGCTTGCTTGTCACGCCTGGTAGATAGATTGATAAAGATACACCCCATACCCCATACCCTAGTGATAGTTGAAGTGATGTCCCCCTTGGTGTCTAAGACAAAGTTGGAAACCCACTTAAAATGCACTAATCTAAGTTTTCCCACCACGCGAGCTTTCGCTCTTCTTGACGCCATGTTTCATTTCACTTTCCCGGTCAGGATCCAGCCCCTGATCATGGCTCACACATCATTGGGGACCCCCTTGCGTTCTACCTTTAGCAGAGGGAGATCAGCTGATAATATCCACGGATCACGGGCCGGTCGGAGAAGCGTGAATCCTGACTTACATTGGATTCGAACCCCCTCCGTTCACAACTGGCGGAAGGGAAGTGTAGAATCCCGGTGGTTATAACCTCAGTACATCTGGTGACAGGCAGGCTGATCCAGTTCGGTGGGACCCCGTTCTACCTTTAGGAGGGAGATCAGAGTGAGTGATAAAGAGGCAGCTATGATGATACCGGCCGGCGAGAACCGGTAATACGCCGATCAATAGCTCATGGCCGGACCCCCACAGTGTTGTCTCTTTAGCTTGAGGGGGTCAGACAATATTCTCTTCTTGGGCCCTTGTTACATGGGGCATTTCTTGGTCAGTCCCATGCTACATGCTGACATCACAGCCCAGGCGTCATCTTCCCAGGGTCCACCTCCGCATGCTCGGGGTTGTGTCACTTCCCATAACTTCTGTTAGTCCAGGTTGTCAGTACCATAACTCCTTTCATTCATGGACAGCCTCCTTTGGCGATTTTTTACCTCCAATCACCAACCTCCCTACGTCGGTCGTCAAAGCACTGGTCCAGTCACTTTGCCATATCCACTAAGGTAGCCCGTTGTCCATTAATAAGCTTGGATAATATACCCGGTGTACAAAGTAGTATCTCTAGTACCAAAGCCGACCCAAATTTTGAATAGCCATGGAACTCCCTTTTATTCGTTATTCATCCATCACGTCAGAAACATCTTATTCCTCCATAGCTTTCGTATCACCTTCACCTTGCATGAGTTTTCCCAAAGCCCCACCTAGCGTGTTATTTAGCTAAATTATTGCTGAAATGGTGTCAAAGACCAAACAAGAGGAAGAAGAATCCTTTAACCTCCTCGTTTGACTGGATACAGTCCCCTTGGTCTGAGGTAAAGGTCGTTCGTGGGCTTGCCTTTGGTTTCGGCCCTGATCCCTAGATCCATAGCTCGGAAGTCTTCTGGACCAGGCCAGTGAAATTGGACTGGGGTTGGTACCTATTAATCTCCCCAAATTCATCATTTCCCAGGGTTTGCACTCAAATACGGGCCCATTCGTCCCAAACAGAGCCATCATTTTCTTCATCCACGGGAGGCGTTCTTTTTCTTCATCTGCAGATGTATTGAGGATGATGCAAATTACCGTGCTAATGCATCCCCATTAGGTTTAGAAATGCCAGGCTATCCCGAAAATAACCTTCCCAGAGCTCCATATCTTGTTTTCTGCCATGGCTCCACTCCCTTACCGGTCCCCTTCTTCCGTATTCTCCATCAAGGAAATTAGATCATTTCTTCTCTGTGCTACCTACTTGGATACTACTCAGAAAAATGGGTAGATGAGCCAATCCACGGTTTTACGTCCATTTTCTCTCAAATGATGACGATACGACCATGAATTCGACCTGTACCTTCTTGGCCAATAGCTATCATGGCGGTTATGAATTTACCATAGGGGCAATGTTGGAATTATTCATCCATTTTGTACATGGCTTACATATTCGTCTTTTCAAAGGAAAATGGTCGAACAATTGCATTCTGCAGAGGAATGAGCTTGGCGGAAGCTAACACAATACAACATGGACTTCTCTTTTGGGCGTAACTTCTGGCCGAATACATTCAAAGCATTTGATCAATTCCTATCCACTAGGGGTGGTTGGATGCCCCAGGTGGAACTGAGCCTACCGAATAAATATGAGGTCGAGGAAGGATTCTGACTCTCGGACAATGTAAAGGCGGAAGGCGTTACCTTTACCATAGTGTACGTCGAGTCTTTGGGTGGGAACAAGCTTACCCACAAGCTACCGAGATATGTCTGGTAAGAATTTTGCATTAGAATATATTAGGCCCGATTATAGATTCGATGATATTCGCTGTTTCTTAAGAAAACAACAATTGTGAGGATTAAAAGTGGATAGGTTCTTTTATGCAATAGTAGAAGTCTTTGGTGAAGGCGTGAATATTGAAGGAAGTATGAAATTCTATAAGAGTTTAGTGGCACTTCTCGATCCATACATGGGATAGTTTGGAGATAGAGGGTGAACAATGAGAGAAGCGATTCACGGCATGCTCGCTGACCAAGCGAGGAGATGAAATTTACCGTCAAGCAGAATGGAGGCCAGATACTTTGGTGTGAGGAACAAGCGAAGTGGAACGACAGCGCCCTCGACAAGTCGCTACCGCTACCACATAGGTTAACAAAGAAGAGGCCAGAAGCAGTCAATACTCTATGCCGGAGGTGTCGCCGAGGAAGAATTTGAATGCTCCAAATCAAAGGCGGTTTGATTGCACAGGCATATGTAATAGAAACGGAAGTTTCCACTACCACGATGCGCCACAGCGGTCAAGCCAGTCCACTCTACCTTTGGCTTGGAAGGTGGCCTCAAAGGGAACTACGAGTTAGGAAATCCTCTGGATTCTCCCTTAGTTACTCCAAGGTAAAATTTGGGCCCCAAGTTGGGCATTTAGAAAAACACTGATTTGATCAGAAGAAAACCCGGACTCTACTACCGGCACTTATGCCGGTTTGAGCGGTTGTCTCCATTCGGCCACGAGTTTTGCGGTTTGAAGCGGAAAAAGGTAGGATACATATGAAAGCACCTCCAAGCACAAGTCATAGGATCCCAAGGTTATATCCATATTATTATAAAGAACCACATTTTGAATTTCATGAAAGGCGTGCACCTTGGTCAGGATGGATCACTTTTAAAGCTGACGGAATGGTTTCCACGCACTGCGGCTACAACATCAGCATAAAATTTGGTGGCACAGTGATGCGTTAAGCGAAAACGGGAAAATGCTCATCTTTAGCAAAGAACCGAGAGATCAAGACTTTGGAGGGCCGGTCCCGCAAGATCATTTCGACCCTACTGTCGGTAAGAAGAGGCGAAGTCAAAAGAAAAATCGACATAGCATCGCCAAGAACCCTTCAGCTCCCTCAGAGAGGGACCTGAATGAGGGAGATAAGCCCAGAAAAGGAAGGGAAAGGATTGATATGTTAAAGTTACTCGCTGGAGCAAATGCTCGGTGAAGGAGATGGGCTGAGATGGAAAGACTACTGAAAGATAAAGAGAAAGCAAAGACAATGGAGGCATCCCATTGAGTGCTATACCAATTGCAGTCTTGAGCACAGCAACGGTGGCGGTGATTCCGCATCGGCCTACATCGGTGTTTCGGAGGGAACAAGAGACTTGGCCAAGTCTATGGAGAGGATGAACCTGCAAGAGTTAGAAATTAGCAGGCTTAAGAAGAAGTGGAGAATCTTCAAGAGCTAAAGACTTCTTTCGAGATAAGTCTATCAAAGAGAAGCAGTGGAGTAGAGCAAATCAGAAGGAGGATTCTGGCGGCTCGAAATAGGCAATGGTACGGAAAAGACTTTGCGTGAGGTGAAATGGGTGTGTGTGGGCGAGATATTTCCTAAATCCATAAGATGGAAATTTGGCCAATGGTTCGCCAAATCATTTGAACAAAATGAGTTACTTTCGAGAGGAGTAAGCAAGCGTGAAGAAGATGAGCGGGTTAAGGAGACATGCCTGCGCAAACTAATGACATCATAAAGGTTCTGAATTCAAAGACCGGGGGAGGAGCTGGAAAGAATTAAAGATTGAGGAATAGAGCGAGAAACTTCATACTTTGAAGTCCAAGGGTTACGACCAAAAGAGTCCCATGCACTTTAAGCTTGAGAATCGATCATGGATCAAGAGGTACAAAAGTTTTCAATAAGATAGATGCTCTCCAAAGGAAATGCCTACCTGGCTTGAAGGTCATCAATGATAAATTAATGGCGCTCCCTGACTACAAGAAAAGACTGACAGAAATATCTAAGGGCCAGTTCAAAGTTTGAAATTCTGAGGAATTATCACGGTGAAACTGTTCGCATGGAGGCCCTGTAGTTGGATATTGGTATTCAACATGAAATTAAACACATATTACGCCCTCAAGCCTACATTAGCCAAATACTCTGAGGACATGGATGAAGTGTATGGGAGGTTGCTCAAAGTCCACGATTGCAAATCGCTGCTCCAGTGGGAGGAGTTGTGTGATCTACTAGATTAACATATGAGCTAACACGATCCAGTCAGAAGAGGATGCGAAAGCACTTTCATAGCGACCTACCGAAACACGCATGCAGTTGTACCGAGTCGTCAAGCAGTTTTGATTAGTTAAAATTAGTTAGTTTAAAAATAGAATGAGCACGTCCAGATCAGTTATGACAAGAACGTTTTGTATTTTGAGGATTATAAAATGCTTCCTTTTTGAAGTATTGGGGTTGTTGATTCACACACCCTCTTAAGCTGTACTATTTTTGAAGATTTGCCATTAATAAAGAGGAAGCAATTTACAGGATTCTGTGTATGTTCATTGGTGATGTCAATCTTCTATGTTGAATGTTTTCTTTCTTAGTAGTATTTTGTTCTTTGGAACTAATCTTTATGAATGGCGTAATGTTGCAGGACTATGTGCGATACCACCTTTTAATTCTAAATAAGCTTTAATGTTTATCTTCTAATATCTTCAATTAATAAATTCTTAGCGCTTGTTGGTTGAAGTTATTTTTCTTATCTCTTCTTACATCCCATCATTTTAATTACTAAAGATCGAGTGGGTCTATTATCTCACCTTGTGAAGGACTTCTTTGGCGTTTCAGGTTGTTTCTTAAATTTAATCAAATCCTAGACCCCATAGCCCAATGGATGTGTGAAATTGTCTCAACCAACTTTATAAACCCTTTCTGACAGGCCGCGTGTTCCTTTTACCTAGCCTAACATGCAGAGTTAAGAAACAAAGCTAAATCATAGAGATCCCTCTCTGAAGCCAAGAGGGCTAGATCCCAGCTTTCATGGTTGGATTGGGTTACACTGTAGATTTCTTCTTTTTAAACTCTAGAATTTGCAAGTTACTAACTTTTAAACTAGCAATGTGTTTTGTAAATGTAGTATGTGGCTGAGAGACCAAGTGATGTATATTGTAGATGTGATGTATGGTCGAGAGCCAAAATGATGTAAAATGTAAGTGATATAATGGAATGAAATCATGACTATAGACCTTGCAAAAAAATATTTGGGGGTTTAGTTTCCATGAGAGAGGGAAGGGGTCCAAGGAGGATATTTACCCATATCTGTTAAACCAACACCCATTAGTTATTTCCTTCTAAATTATCCTCACAATGAACCTTCCATTAGTTGTAGAGTGTTGTAAATTTAATCATTGAATTCATGTAATAGGTTTGGTGTGAGAGTCACTTACCATAGTAATTGAGAGCATGCGTTTGAGTACACAAGCTTGGGGAAGGTGCAAGAAAACAAGAGAAAGAGAAGAATTCCATATGGGATAGTAGACTAGAATTATGTATTCACATTTTTGCATAGAGTTATTTTTACATTATTTTACGGCGGTGTGGGTTTGGGTGTGAGATCTTGTAGAGGAGCTATTGTACAGACATGTTTAATAACATGGAACTGTAATTTTTTGGAAAAGATGTATTTGTAATTCTGGGGCTGACTGAGATGTTTGAAACCCCTTTCAAAGAAGCATGTGTGTTTGGGCTGTGAATTTGTGTTACCTTTGTGCAAATTCCTGAAGTTCCAACAAGTATAATTCATGTCCAACCTATGCTAGAATCCTTGGAGGGGAGTGGAAAGGCCCGAGGTATTGTGATAAGTGAAGGGGGGATTCCATTGCTTTGGTTATGCAGGTCATGGGGAAGAAATTTGGTGGACTATAATTAGTTGTGGGAATTTGACTGCTGAGAGGGGGACTTTAGAAGTTTATCCAACCTTAGGGACCACTTTCTCTTATGGATTCATATCCCTAACTTGAGAGTTGTCTTTCTGACAAGAGCTGGAACAACAAGGCTACGGTTGGGAGGAGCATCCATCCTTTGCAATGGGTTTGCATATTTACACATAAGATAAGTGTTCTTATACGCTATATTTTTTAATGTGTTAAATGTTTTTATATATTTTGTGCATCTACTTTGATTTAGCTTGGTTAATGTTGTTTGTTATGAGAAGAATGGTGCATTTAAATACATGTTTATATGGTTGAACATATTTGCATATTATTTAGCCATTGCTATGCACTGTTGGTAATTATATTCATGTATTTGAGTAGCATAGACATTTTTCAAGTGTATGAATGTCATAGATATTTATTCTTGTGTTATTTTCCACATTTATATTTGGTATCATAAATTTTATTGGAGTTGTTTTAGTTGTGTCATGACATAGCTAGGGGTTGGGTATGCTGCAGTCTGTGTCATGACATAGCTAGGGGTTGGGTATGCTGCAGTCATGGCCTCTATGAGACGTATGAAACCATCCAACAAAGTCCATGGATATGCTTTCCCATGGATTGATTGGTATTGGAAGTGGAATTTAGAGCCCAATATTTTTGTTGCTTGGCTTGCTTATGCTGCAAAGAACACAACATTTAACAAATCTTTCCACCTGCTCCTGCATCTTTGGCTAGTATACATACCTTTGTAAATTTGCGACTATCTTTATTACACCAAAATACCCAACAATACCAGAAGTGTGAGTTTCTCTCATCAAATTAAGCCTTATCACTTGTGGTATGCACAACTTGTACAATAGTCCATCTTGGAGGCTATATATACTCATTTCCTTCCATGGTAGTGACTGGTATCTCCTTCAAATTATTTTACACTCTAAAATATTCATCTCCCTTAAATTATTCACTCAATAGTTCATGAGTGAAGGGCTCAAGATGCATGATCACTCCAGCTACTACTATCTTCTTCAGTGGGGGTCGTCAAAGCATATCATCTAGCTTGTCTGTAGCTTATTTATTGTACCTATCAATAGGTGGAGTTGTTGCAAGAATTCCAATCACTTGCTTTGACTTTGTAGGTATTGTAGAGGTTGATGATTAATGTGTATATTGATGGTCTCTTTCCCCAGGAGGTGGTGTTTCCACTTCCTCACCACTTGCACAATCACATAGCACTCTTTGTAATACCCTTGTTTCCACCAGCTTGTAAATATAACTATTGTTGTGTTGGTTTTTTCACTTGGGTGAGCAAAAACACAACACTTGCATGTTTAGATAATCCTGCTAAACAAGACAAAAGTTTGTGAGTGGGTTAGATAAACCAAACACACATGAAAAAAAAGTAATACAACTAAAAACAACTAAGAAACAAATGTTAGAAATCTTGAGAAACTTAGAACCATGAAAATAAAAAAAATGACCAACATATTGCTACCAATGGATCAATAGATTGATAGGAAAAACACCATAGAGAAAGGCAGGGACTTATGAGTCCCCTCTTCCTCCTTGGGAGGGCTCTTGAGTTCCCTAATTGAGAGCTCATCTCTCCTTATAATGGAATAAATGACAAATGATGAAGAAAAACAATGCCTATTCCCTCAAGAGGTGAGTAGAATGGCCTATTGCAATGGTGCTTGAAGGCTTCAAAGAGAAAAGAGGATTCTCAAAGAAGAATTCTTGCAACATAACAATACCTTTAAGATCTTATTTTTTAAGCACACCCATGGCTCTTATTTATAGCATCCATTGATGGAAAATTGTAGTTGGTTCATAGTGTGAACACGGGGCTAGTGTGAACATGGGGCCATTTAGGGCACCCTCTAGTGCTTGAATAGCCTCCAAGCTAGATTTCTCTCAGATATGAGTGTCAAATCATGTTGGGGGTCGAACTAGAAGTGGTTGAGGGTCTGACAAGATCCATAAATGCACCTTTCATAGAAGTGCATAGATTTTCTCGTAGACAATCACACATTTTGTGCACAGTGCACGCTGAGGCCTATGTTAGGCTACACATTATGCGCGCACTTCCTTTGGTGAATATGCACACTTTTATTTTTGACCCAATTATATAGTTTTTTTTCCTTTTGATGGATTTTGGTGCTGTAGGTGGACTAATTGATGCTGGTATTGATGTTTTTCTTCAATCATTGTGCGCAATGTTGCAGACAATTTTTCAGTGATAACAGATGCCCCCTAATGTGTGAGGTTATGATCATACGTATAGCCAAAATACAACAATGTTTCTTTTTCTAAGAGTTCCATTATAAGGAAGAGTGAAGAGAGGAAATGCAAGAGCGATCCGTTAGAGGGAGAGGGAAAACTATGGGACCCAAAACTTTCTCTAGGGAGAAAAAAAGAAAATGTGTACAAACGAGGCAGACATGCCCCATGCTTGCGTCATGAAACCAAAATGTGAGACTGTAACTGAAAATGTGTGTTGATGTATATAACTACAACACCCTCGAGGTCAGTTGATAATGACATATGACAATTCTGAATGGTGAACGAACTCTGAAGTGAGGCAAGGACGACTGTAAGAATTTTCGATGACTTGTAGACATTGATGGCCTAATAAATTCAGAGGTCTTTGACTTGTATGAAACAAATAAAATAGTTTCATAGTAATACCCACTATAACATAAGAGTTTTTTGAAGTCGAATGTTATGGGGGTCAACAGAATAAAAAAGAAATGATAATTCTTTCTGTGTCATCCGAGACTCCTCATTGAAAGGGTAATGAGAGTCAAGATATTGTCGCCCTTCTGGAAACTGTGCTGATGTCGACATGAAGGGAGATGTGACTCCAAGAAGCAAAGGGATTCTTTAAATCCATTGATTAAGAGGTGATATCAGGTACTTATGGGTAACATGAACGAAGTCATGATGTTGTGGGATGCAAGAGTTCCCTTAGTTGGGGAATTTTGAAGTGTGACTGGAAACAACCATAAAACTGGATCTAGTGTCAGGGGGACGACTAGATATGGGGTTAAATTGTGTCAGAGGCTAACAAAGTGGACAAACTCAGAGATCATGGGTACATGGACTTGGGATACTCAGGGTTCATGAACAATGTCAGAATGAAAAAAAAGAGTGGATGCCCCAACCAAGGGTGACATGGGTTGCTTTTCCAGGAAAAGGAAGGCCATCAAGGATGATGACGAAAAAACTATGTATATGATGGAAACAAAGGCTTTATACAATTACTAAATAAATAAAGAATAATTTTGGTTGAGTATACAGATACATAAATGGGTGCCCCTGTGAAAGATGGCTTGGCTCATGTAGAGTGAAAGTTGTGAAAGACAACTGGTGGAGGGTGGGGGCCCCATGGATGAGTTTTTGTATTAGGTAAATGGATGGAGGGAAATATGTAGATGGGAAAAATGATGGTGGATGAGATGCAGGGATAATGATACTGCGAATATGTAATCAATAGAACCAAGATGATATGACTTGGGAGTCCGTTGGGAAGGTTATAGATATGATGAGAATAAGTATGGATTTCATTCTCAGAAGTGCATAAGACTATCAGGACTCCTGTCCCTAGGGGGTGAAATCAACATGAGAGTCAAGTTGCCAAGGGGAACTGTGAATGGGAAAACTCATGTGAGGGAGAGTGGTACCGGGTGACAATACCCAAATGCGGTAGAGGTAAAGGTACTGTAGAGCAGGATGTAAGGACCCTAAAGGTAAATGTCAGAGGGTGTGATTGGGATATGCAATTGATTTATAGAGGGAATAATTGCATGCCAGTGTCAAACATATACCTGAAGAGGCGGTAAGATTTTCTGAACAAGTAACCACACACATGAAAACCAAATACCCAATGTGAACAATATATGATGATAAATAACATATAACAACTATTTGATAAAATTGAAAGTGAGCATGTGTACCTAAACATGACGCGAGAAAAATGCTCCTCCAGGTCCAAGTGCATATGATGACCCAGGGAATGTGAATGTGTAGATGGTTGGATTAGGATCTCGTGGATGAGAACGTATCAAAAAAGCGAAGGCTCTGGGCTCTTGTAACAGAATGTGGAAGTTGGGAAAAAGGGCCTAGATATGGATGGTGGGCCCAAAATGCCACCTCATTTGCACTGACACTATTGGTGATCTGGCGAAAGTGTTGTGAGGTGATGTGGAATATTACAACAACTTGGGGATACCAATCAGGCGGGTGAAATAACCTGTGTGAGAGAAAAAGGGCTCGATGATGGAGCACATTCCATGGGAAATTAGGGGTAGTGAGTTCCTACAGGATATCTTCATCATAGTGGAAAATGCAAGAATACAAGGGATCCGAGGAGGTGACAGGGGGAATTGTCAATGGGTAAATGTTATTTTCCTCAAGTGGTGAGGACGTAAACATGATATCGTGTACGAGGTGTGAGGGACCTTTGGACATAAAGTAAATGTCTTGATATTGTTATAATATAATGGATGTGCTCGTTTTTACCATTGACAATATCTCTATTGTCACCCAACCATAGGCCGAATCCACCCTCCGAGCACCTTAACCTTGACAGAGAATCACTCCAGAAGCAAACCCTAGGCTAGATATCCAAACAAAGGGTAGCACACCTTTCCCCAAGGATAACACACCAAAAAGAGCTGATCAAATAGTCCAAACCCTAACCAATAAATAGTCCAAGCGTAATTGCTAGCTACAAAAGCTGCAACGACAGGTCTCCTCCAAACCTGTGCAAAAACTGGGCAACTGCAGTGCGTACAAGTGCTGCTCTACAATTTTGAGACTACCTGCCAGAATGAGAACTAGCCTCCTATATTTATACTAATTCTGGCTAACTGCCTGGGCCAACTTCTCATTTTGGGTATCTATCTATTCAATATATATTATTATTTCTGGCCGACTTCTTCTCTTGGAGGCTAATAGCCTAATATAAATTATCTTCTTGAGCCAACAAGTCTTCTAGGGTTATTAGCCAACTCATTAGGGTTTTTTCTTGCTTCCCGGAGTATTCTATCCTCGTCAGGTTTACACGTGGAGGTAAATACCTCCCGCAACTACCATAATATCAACACTCACTCCTAGCTAGGGAGGTATTACAAGTAATGGTATTGAGCACAAAAACATACCATTCACCCGATAGAATCAACATAGTTGTATAGACTAGATATTGACTAGATCATGAGCACTATCATCATCATCAGTGTCATCAACTACATCATCTCTTGAAACCATACTCTATCTGAGTAATTAGACATGATGCTCACTCCACAAATTGATACAAGAACCATTCTTCTAATCTAGAAGAGTAAATGCTCTGAACCATTTTCCATCTGGGAAATCTCTGTCATTTGACTATCCATCTAATTGATAATCATTTCCAATACTACTGATAGTCTTCAAGGAAATTGAAACAAAATAGAACACAACTATGTCTATCCATGGTAGTACATAACTACAATCCAGTGGTACACTACCACAACAAGTAACACACAAGTACTTGATTAGCAACGTATAGTCACGAATAGTGGAACACATCCACCATAATAGTATACATATAATGTCATACAGGATTCATAACAATCATCTGATATCAACCCGCACATAAACAATGTTATGATATAAACTAAATCATTTGGGCCAATATTTCACTCACATCTGTGAGATCTGAAATAATATCCACCCTCAGAGTAGAACAATGAGATATCTGGACTATTCTTCTCAAGCAAGGAAAAATAATTGTCCTGTCTTCTGAACCTAGACCATTCCCCACCTTGGGCCATTTTTCCTACATTAATCAAAGTGCACCATGGAGAGAATGCATAAACCCTAAGGAATGCCTGTCCCTGATTGCTGAGCCTGGACCATTCCTCCTACACTAATCAGAGTGCACCCTGGAGAGAATGTATAAAACCTAAGGAATGACTATCCAGACCATTTCCTCTGTTAACCACAAGAGGAAAATATTGTCCTGTACCAACCTCCAAAACGAACCATTCCTCATGTTAACCACAATGAGAAATCGTTGTCCAGCGAGGCGGGCCATTTTTCTTGAGTAACCCTCAAGAAGAGAGACTACCCTAGACCACTCCCCATGTTAACCACAATGGGAAGTCATTGTCTATGATACATCGACAATCTGGACCATTTCCCATGTTAACCACAATGGGAAATCGTTGTCCGTTAGAAATATCAATCCATTTTCCAAACAAGAAAGCATCTGTCCAAGCTGGACTATTTTTCAATCTTGAAAATGAATGTCCTCAATAATATTTTCAGTGCTCCCTCCCAAACCGGGAGTCATCTCTTCCTTTTTCAATAAGGAAGTTGTCTCCACGAGCTCCATATTGAGTACACAAACTCTTTTGTCTTGGATAGAAGCTTTACCAAAATGTTTGCTTGTCTTCTCATCTATGGAGATATGTATTGGAGAACCACTTTTCTCCTTTCTGGACTTCATCACAGATAATGTAATGCTTGATTTCAAATGTACTTTAGTATGGAACACTGATTTTCTATGAAGGCTTCATGTAGCTCTGAACAATAGAGTATATCATTGTTGGAAAACTAGAACATATCCATGTGGAACTTCTTTTATCATCATGAGATCTGATCTACTGAGTAATCATCTTGATACAATATCTCTGTTATAGGAAATCTTCACCATGCTTCTGCTGTGCACTGGAGGTTCTCCACCAAGTTATTTTCTTCCATCTGCATACAAGGGTCTCTTTCTGGTATGCCTCAAAGTCTTGAGATTTCTCTTCATATGCTCTTTTCTCAATTGATCTGGAGAACATTCTTTTCATTTATCTGATGTAGAACTCCAACTCATGGATATTGACTCATGTAAAGATATGTTTGGTTTACCGAAACGAGTAATCATGATAGTATTCTCCCTCCATCTGAGAGAACCTCCAGTTCTAGATATCGCAATGATTTCATTCATAAGTCTTTCATACATTGTTCTTCATCACGACTTGCAGTTCCTCTGCTTGATTTTTTTTTATTGAGTTCATATCAGGCTGGTAATCTTGTGATTCTTAATACAATGACTGGTTGTTCTGGATTCTCTTTCTTTCTTGGAATCTTCATGTTCTTTCTGATGTGTTTCTTTATTTCTTGGGTCCATGGAGTTTCTTATAGATTCCATGCCCTAAAGATTCCTTTTCTTTCTTTCATCATAGGATCACGAATGTGGATGGACAACCAGGGATACTTTAAGGCTTCTGTTCGAAGAAGACTTATTCTGAGGTTGAACTGGACACATACTGTCTTTCATGGTTGCTACCATGGATATATACTTCATCATATTTAATGGATCATAGGATTAGCTCCCTCCTAATCCTTGCTTTATGTATGAGTGCATATAATTAGCTCACTCGGTCTAATAGAGTCCACACTTCCGTCTTCATCCTTATTGTCTTTTGCAATATATAATTGGATCTCTTTGTCTAACAGAGTCCACACTTCCATCTTGTTGTCTTCTACAAAATGTCATAAGTCTTTCTCTAATTTCCTCTTGATTGTTGACTTCTTTCTGTTTTTGCTTCTTCTAAGTCTCTTCGTGATTGATTCGACTTATCTTACAATAGCTTCCACGTGATTTGTTTGATGTATTTCATCCTTTCATGTGTATTATCTAATGATATCAATCCTTATCTTGTTGTTCTTCCATAGGTATAGTTCTTCTTGGAACACATTATCTTCCAAGAGATAGATATACAAGATATGTGCAAAGATGATGCAAACAAGATATGTACAAGAAATAAGAAGAGTATTGTTACCTTTAGAAGAAGAAGTCTCTTTCATCCTGCTTAGTCTTCTTTGTAGGTTCCTTTTCTTTGGAAATTGATGCTTCATGTTTCTCCTTCCTTTTCTTTAGCTCGGGACAATGATTCTTGTAGTGATCATACTTTTGACAGTTGAAGCATTGTATTTCTGAAATATCTTTCTCTTGATTTGTCTTCCTCTTTGAACCAAACTTTCTTTTGTTCTTGAAGTTCTTGAATCTTGTTGTGAAGACTTGATCATCATACTTCTTTTGGGGTTTATCTTTTGCACTGATCCTTCATTCCTCTTGAGCACAGCAATTCCAAATTTCTTCAAATGTTGGATACTCCTTTCTTGTGTTCATGCTTGCGGAAAATGCTCCCCATGTCTTCAGAAGACCATTGAGTACTATGTTTACCAATTCCTTCTTTGAAATGATCTCTTCAATAGCTTGTAGTTGATCGCTTAGTTGAGAGATCCTCAAAAAGTATGATGTTATGTTGTCATCATCATTCATCTTCATGTCACAGAGTTCATTCTTCAGACTCATTACTTGTCCAATGTTTTTGACTGAGAAGAGGTTTGTTAGGGCATCATATATCTTCTTCGATGAGTCAAGATGGGAGATGTAGGGTATCAAGTGGTCTTTTATAGATTCCACCATGATACTCATAGAATTGATGTCACCATCTTTGAATTTCTCCATAACTGCAATGTTCTGCGGTTCCTTCTCTTTTCCATCTTCAAACTCTGGTTCCATGATCTTTCCTTTCACGATATCCAACACTTTATTCTTGGAAAGGAAGAGGTCAATCCTTGTCTTCCATGCTTTAAAGTTATAAGCTCCATCTAACTTGTTCTCTGACTTCGTAGAGTAATTCATGGCTGTTTTGATTTGGTTAAACCCTAGATTTGACCAAAATCTCAAACTTCACGTCTTGGATTTATGAGAGTATCAGGGGATGCGCTAGGCTAGGGGGCACTGATATATCCAGAAATTAGGTAAATCCCTTCACTTAAGGTGCCTCAATGAGAGGATTAGGGTTTTTGCAACTACACCTTCTAGTAACCCTAGCGACAGTGCTATGGTGACTGCTCCTGCTAGAAACCCTAGCGACAGTTTCTTCAATGAGCTTAATATCCTTATGACTATGTTTCCTTCCAATGGTTAGACTGAATGAAGGAGGTGTGGCCCATATCCTATTAGAATATAATGGATGTGATAGTTTTACCATTGACAATATATCTATTGTCACCCAACCATAGGCCAAAGCCACCCTTCGAGCACCTTAATCTTGACAGAGAATCACTATGGAAGCAAACCCTAGGCTAGATAGCCAAACAAAGGGTAACACACCTTTCCCCAAGGATAACGCACCAACAAGAGCTAATCAGATAGTCCAAACCCTAACCAAGAGATAGTCCAAGCGTAACTGGTAGCTGCAGCAACTGCTACGACAACTCTCCTCCAAACCTGCACAGAAACTGGGCAACTGCAGTGCACACAAGTGTTGCTATACAATTCTGAGACTGCCTTCTAGAATGAGAACTGGCCTCCTATATTTATACTAATTCTGGCTAACTGCCTGGGTCGACTTCTCATTCTGGGTATCTGTCTGTTCAGTTTATATTATTATTTATGACCGACTTCTTCTCTTGGAGGCTAATAACCTAATATAAATTATCTTCTTGAGTCGACAAGTCTTCTAGGGTTATTAGTCAACTCATTAGGGTTTCTTCTTGCTTCCCGGATTATTCTATCCTAGTCATGTTTACACGTGGAGGTAAATACCTCCCGCAACTACCATAATATCAACAGATATTGTGGATAGTACCTCATTCACTCGGGGACTAATGAATAAATATATCGGGGACTAACGACAAAATATATTGGGGACTAAGATATGGACATGATGCATGTGGATGCACCTTCATCGATGATGCATCGATGAACTGTGATGTTACGAATCTTAACTAGTATATGAAAAGATACCAGGGCGAGGAGGCATGGTTCTCCGCTATCTATATCAAAGGTGATGAGTCGAGTATCAACTGGGTCGACTTCCACCAAGGAGGAAAACAAGGATTATTGATGAGATGGACAGGTTTGGAGGACCTCCAATACATACATGGATATAGGAGACTATGCTAAGTTGTCGACCATACTGTAGTTATGGGCTGCCCTAGCATGAGGGTTATGGACATTCCTTCGTAACGACATATAGTGTATACAAGGGTTTGGTTCATTGTTAGGGCATGAAATCATCAATGGTTTTCCGACTATAGTTGGAGTCACTTTTGAGGTGGTTGGGGTAGATTGAGGGGGAGCACCGTATTGATGACCACGTGTTTGCAAAAGAATATCTTCTTCACTGGTAAGGAGGATGTTGCGGTCGACCAGACTTCCAAGTTGATTGGGACCTGGGTTTTGATACTGCCCCATTTGTGGTGGGGTTGGGGTGATCTCCTATTGGGTATTAATCACACCTTGGTGTGGAATAGGGTTTTTCAAAATAGTTGGAGGTGGTGGTTGCAAATAATGTTGTGGGGCCTGCTGAGGGGCAGGTGGC
>SNQJ01S0009353.1:195611-208828 GCA_010110895.2 Picea sitchensis
CACGCCAAGTGTGAGGAGAGGGGAGCCAAGTGGTGAGGTATGTGCTGACACCTCTCCCACATGCCCAAACTATGCCAAGTGTGAGGTAATGGGGGAGTAGAGGGGCACCACCTCTCAAGAGGTAGGTTTCCCTCTCTAGAATGCACCACCTCTCCAAGAGGGGCACACCTCCCTTTTGGCACATGCTAAAAACCAACTCACACATGCCCCACTTTATTTCTTTGACCAATGGTAGTCTTATACTAGTTTCCACATAGCATTTTGGAGTTCCATTTGTCTCCAACATGTCCCCACATGTTTCCTTGATTTTTTCTCTTGCTGATTGTTTTGATTTTATTTTGACGTTTTTGGGTTTTATGAGCAAAAATGATTTTTAAGTGATTAAAATCATTATTTTTGCTCAACCAAGTGGGTACTTAGGTAATATGGGTGTTCTAGGTCCAACAATGAGCACCCCCAATCCATATGAAGTCCCCATAGTACCACTTTTTTAATACATCTTTATTTTTTAATTAAAAATTGTTGAATTCTGGAATTTTTTTAATTAACTTTAAAAATTAAAAAAATCCTAAGGGGGACTTAACACATTTCCATAAGACTCTAGGAGAATGTTTAGCATGGTAATATACATCAGACACTAGGCTTAGATTCATGCTAATCCCTAACCATGGGTATATACTCCAACTCTGGAGGGATTGAGTGAAAAAACTCATAAATTATAAATTGTCTGGACGACAAAATATAATAAATAAGTAAAAAAACACTCCATAGTATAACTCATGCTTAATACTAGGTGGCTAAGACCTTTTACAAGTTCATCATGCAACATCTCTTATTACAATTTTTTATGGAAACGTGAAAAAGGTTGATCTTAAAGACCGACTGAACTTCTGAACTCTGAATTTTGAATATGAAAATGTTCAATCTTTGGCGGCTTGCTGAAAATCCATCCTAGTGCAACTTGGTGGATAACATTGCCTTCCAATAGCATTCGACAATTTGGTTTGAAGCAATTGGAAGAGGAACTAGTGAAGTTTGAAGTAATCAATTATAATGAGAGGTAGAGGGTGCATATCCTGAAAGAACTGACGATATTTCCCAATAGTCACACAAAATCTGATTAAGGTGCGATTGCAGCCCACAACTGCCACCTGGGTAGATATCCTATGTTTTGGCCACTAAGTACCTCGGTCAAAGTGCGACATTTAGATTTTTGGCCTCAGAAATGGGTCACGGGATGGATGCCCTCACAAGAGTTGGGTGCATCAAGGAGGGATGCATAGAACAACCATACCTCAGCCTTCAACCCTTCACGGGTATCTCCCTGCCTTATGGTGTAGCAACACTTGACTTGGAGGATTTTGAAAGTTCCTTATTCTCAAATTCTATTGTTTGAAAATGTGATAACCTGATAACATGAGGTTATTTGGATGCCTAGCCCCGAGATTCTACCTAGACTAAGAAATTTCTTTTGGCACCTCTCGTGGAGGAAAATTTAGTGTGTTCTTAGGAAAAATTTAGATGTGGTGGGCTGAGAGATTGGGGTCATGAACCAACCTCGTTTGATTTAATTGAGTGTGGATAATTTCCAAAGAAGTAGTCGGATATTTCAGAATTCCTTTGGATAAAACCTACTTCGACCTCCATTTTCTAATAGAAATTATGTGTGCGAGGAGTGGCCTTGTGTGCAAGAAAGTGACAAGTGTGCCACGATTTTAATAAGTTAAGTGTGAGATTGCAACATGTGGAATTCCTGTGGTCCTTACAAATATTCTTACTTAGGTTACTATGTGTCTTTGGTACAACCTTACAGAATAATTAAATCCCTAAAGAACTAGCAGTGTGGACATATGGGTCCTTACAAATCCTTTAAACTCCTTAAAATGTTGCCTATACTAAGAAATCTTTGAAACTATCCTATAATTGTAGACCTGTGGGCATGTATGGGTCCGTTACTGGATCTTTAAACTTCCCTAGATTGTGATCTAAACTACGAAATATTTTTAAGAAACTATCCTAAGATTGCAAACATGTGGGCATGCATGGGCCCTTACAAAGATTTAAGATGGTTTCAAAAACTGAAAGGAACCTTAGGGGGGCTTTGTCCTCTCCTAAAGATTTTTTAAGGAAGATGAAATGTCCTTTTAACCACCTTTATGATTCCCAAGATCACACTAGGATGCAGGGGAAGAGCATACTTGAGAGTCAAAATTAACTTCTAGTCCCAAATTAAGTGATTGCATATGGAAAGCAATAACTTCAACTTAAAAATTTTGAAAGCCAAATGAGCCATCCATGTGGCAACAAAATAAAAGAGGAGAATAATGATTCTTTTTAACCTTAAGTGCCCATGTTAGCTAACCTTTCTTGTGAGAAAGGACTCTAGGTGGAGTGTATTTGCTTTGCAAAGTGCAGGAAAATAAAAATATGAAGGCTAGGGCCCCTCAAACCATTCATAAAACCCTTACAATTTGAAAAAATGAACTTATGCATGGCGCATAGAGGGCACACAATGCGCAGAGTAGTGAAGCCTATTTCGTGCACAGTGCACATAGTGCATGTCTGAGGGCCTGAAAATCCATGCACTTCCTGTCATGCATCGGGGGAGAAATTTCCAAGTGAAATACTCCTTTCTCAATTCTAAATTTTGAGTTTGGCAAGTTGGGCTAGGCCGTTTTGGTACCTGCAAGTAAAACCAATCAAAATGAAGTGCTCTCAAGACTTAAATAAATATGAATTTGATATCGATCCCCAGTATGGTCATCGATATGTTGTGTTGGTTTTGTCACTTGGGTGAACAAAAACACAACACTTGCATGTTAAGATAAGCCTGCTAAACAAGACAAAAGTTTGTGAGTGAGTTAGATAAACCAAACACACATGAAAACAAAAAAATAAAACTAAAAACAAATAAGAAATAAATGTCAGAAAGCTTGAGAAACTTAGAACCATGAAAATAAAAAATTTACCAACATATTGCTACCAATGGATCAATAGATTGATAGGAAAAACACCGTAGAGAAAGGAAGGGACTTATGAGTCCTCTTTTCCTCCTTGGGAGGGATCTTCAATTCCCTAATTGAGAGCTCTTCTCTCATTACAATGGAAGAAATGACAAATGGTGAAGAAAAAAAATGCCTATTCCCTCAAGAGGTGAGTGGAGTGGCCTATTGAAATGGTGCTTGAAGGCTTCAAAGAGAAAAGAGGATTCTCAAAGAATAATTCTTACAACATAACAATACCTTGAAGATCTTATTTTATTAGCACATCGATGGCTCTTATTTATAGCATCCATTCATGGAAAAATGTAATTGGTTCATAGTGTGAACAAGGGGCCTTTTAGGGTCCCCCTCTATCCCTTGACCAACCTCCAAGCTAGATATCTCTCAGATATGAGTGTCAAATCGTGTTGGGGGTCGGACTAGAAATGGTTGAGAGACCAACAAGATCCATAAATGTGTCGTTCATAGAAGTGCACAGATTTTCCCGTAGACAATCATGCATTTTGTGCATAGTGCGCGCTGAGACCTATGTTAGCCTACACATTATGCACACTGTGTGCACGCTTCCTTTGGTGAATCTGTGCACTTTGATTTTTAACCCAATTATACAGTTTTTTTTTTCCTTTTGATGGATTTTGGTGTTGTAGGTGGACTAATTGTTGCTGATATTGATGTTTTTCTTCGACCATTGTGTGCAATGTTGTAGACGATTTTTCAGTGATAAAAACTATAACTTGTCAAAAGACTATGGGCAGACTGAATATGTGTAGATGTTGGAACTAATGAACCTTTTTGTTATAAAAGGTAATGTATGTATTTATGTTATTAAATAAAATGGATAGTGTTTCATAATTGATGAAGGGGTTTTCTAAGGTATATCATGATGTATGAGAGAGATGGTGAGGGGAACCAATAATGGTTGAGATGAGCCCCACCAGACCAGTACCTTATTGGATTTAAATTACTTAGACTCAAAACAATCCTCTAACTCAGAAATAAATTACCAGTCAGGCTGGTGGTTGGGGATCCCTCCTCAAGAGTTAATGAGGAGATGGGAAAAGTACCCATATGAAATACATCCTGACCTGACCACGAAATGGGGATTCAGACCCACACAACCTTACTGAGGAAGGAAAGAAAAGAAAGGAAATTGTGGGCATAGGGGATTTTTGAAAGAAGATGAGTCGAGAGACTAGTCTTTTTGAAAAGAGAGAACATGCGAAGCTCTCTGGTTCTGAAGAGACCTAAAAAAAAATATTGTTCTGAGTGCAAGAAGTTGCTGGCATCATTTTCAGTCCAAGATGATAAATGAGGTTGCAGAGAAGATGAGTGACTGAAGAAGCACTCATGCAGGGCCCCTTTCTTGGTGAAGAGAAAACCATTTTCCAAGTTCTTGTGGGAGGATGAGAGTGGCATCCATCCATGACTTTCGCTGAACAAGAAGGAAGAGTCTCTCTCAAGACATCATGATCTAGCTAGGGGGTGGCCAAGAGTAAATTTGTTCAAGAGTTGTTGTGCCTATGGTTTGGTGGAAACGAGCACCCCTCTCAACAGTTGCTTCACGATCTGGTTTCTTGATAAGTATTATTATACTATATGTACTAGAATGGAAATAATGGTTGAAAGTCTATGACTATGACTAACATTTACATTGTTTGATTAATAATTAGAAATGCTTAATTTTTTTATGTGAGTCCTTGTATTTGCATGGTTTCTGTTTGCCTTTGCTTAGCAATAGGGGAAATAATAGACATGGGTTTTCAAATGAATTTAAGAATAAGTTTATGATTTCTGTACTGGTTGAAAAATACTTAAGGAAATTGTCCCAATGAATGATTTTGTAAAATAAGAGTCGGAGTAGACTTCCCTGGAACACCTGAGTCATGTCGAACCCACAATTCACCTTCGTAGGTCACTAAGTTCGAGTTATGTGAAATGAGGGATCCTCCTTCATTCCCTTTGTCAGTGTGATCGAGGGCTTATGTCCATGACCCTAAAAAAATCACGACTAAGAGTTGAGCGTGCAACCCCGAGACTTGTCAGAGGATCCAAATGACTTGCTCCTTGGAACCCTTCGCTAGGCCCGAAAGGAACTAATCTATCCTTGGTTTCGAAACTCCTAGAGTTCAAAGCTCTGAGATGCTATGACTTTACAACCTTTGAAACCAACTGAAGGGAACCTACTAGTGCGGTTACCAGTGAGGTTGAATGACATCTGGTGGTTTCCTTAACCACGACCGTGGGATTTTTCCTACCGTTAAGCCCTGACCCACTTACCGTTCGTGAAGTAACAAGAACTGTAGATCCAAGGACATTTAGGATCTTCCCTGATTGTTGGAACTATGTAGCGGTCAATATGGCATTGACCCCTTCGGGTGAAAAGGAGTGTTAAGCAGATGGAACCCCTGAATTTCGAACTCACGAAGTGATGAGAACCATATATCCGAGGACTCTTTGAGATCTCCCATGACCATTGGACCTATGTCGCGGTCAGTCCGACATTGACCACTCTGGGAGAAAGGGAGTGTTAAATGGGTAGAAGCCCCGAAAGCCGAAGTCATGAAGAAATGAAGATCGTCGATCCGAGGATGCTTTGGGATTCCTCCTGACTGTTGGATCTAGATCGTGGTCAACCCGATGCTGACCACTCTGGGAGTAAAAAAAAAATTACACCACAGAACCCCCGAAGGCTGAAGTCGTGAAGAGATGAGGACTGTCAATCAGAGGACATGTCAAGATTCCTCCTGGCCATTGGATCTAGACCATGGTCAACTCGACGATGACTACTTTGGGAGTAAAGAGAAAATCATACAACGGATCCCCCGAATGACGAAGTTGCGAAGCAATAGAGGCCGTATATCTATTGATCTACGTGGACCCATCTCGAACATGGGATATAAATGGTATTGGGTGGCTACTTGCGGGAGTTCATAATTCGTAGCTTTGAATGATTTTGTAGGAAGGAGGAGCTAGAGACTCCCGGAGGCTGTTCATCCATAGTGACATGGCACAGTGTTGTCACCTAGGGAGACGTGGACCCATGTTCGATATGCCACATGTCACTTGGATTTGTGATTTTTACAGACCTCATATGCCTACTGGAACGTGACATGTGTCACCCATTTATGGGGCCACATGTATTTTTTGTGCTTTGCCATATGTCATTCCCCTGACACATCCTTTCTTCGCTTAATAGTTGGTGGAATACCCTAGGTCACTAGGATTTCGAAACTTTGGGGAATTTGGGATGCTGGGATGCTAGGGTTAATTTGACCGAAGGCTCAGATCCACCTATCCCTGCCTTTGCGTTTAATGCGTCACCACTTGTAAGTGTGGACCCTTTGGGAGTCTAGAAATTTGGAACTCCAAAGGATTGGAGTGGTGTGTTTGGATGAATTGAAATAGGCTGAAGGCCCAGACTTATTTTCCTGCTCCGACAGGTTGTTGGACAATTTAAATATAATGAATTAAATGAAAAGGGACCCTCTCTGAGACTCTGACATTCAGGATATTTGGGTTCCTAAATACATGTGGAGGAATTTCCTCAAAGTCCAAAGACTTAGGATCTAATTAATATTAATGAATCCGAGTGCCTTGGAGATTTTGGTAAAGAGTGGGATTTCTCCGTATTAATGGCTATTTAACCTAGGAGATCTATAAGATCTAGAAAAATGTCAACTCCAGGTTGGAAGAGTCTTCATATAATATAATGATGTGTAGTGTTGGGTGATAGGGAGCCGCGTGGGTGCCATGTGGCTGTAAGGACTCCAGTTAATGAAGACTTAAAGAACCTTGAAGATCCATAACTTACAATCCATAGCTCAGATTTGAGCATGATAGCAGTCGTTGGGAAGATCGTGCCAAGCAAAAGGTGATGAAGGTCTCAGAAGGAGGATTTGAGATGATTGATAAAAGTGAAAATTTTATACCCCATCCCTTAAAAAGGTACTTTAGTGGTCGGGTGTGTTACAATGTGGTATCAAAGCGAGAAACAACACTTGGCCTACTTGGGATCATGAATGAGTCACATAAAAATCTTATTAGAGAAATTTTAAGGGGGTAACCTTGCTACCTTACCCATTCATAAGAAACTTATCTAAACCACTGTTAAAAAGAGGAATGAAACTTTCTGATGACAGTTATATGTTTTGAAAGTATGAACAATGTGTTTCCAGTGTTCCAAATAAAGAAGATGACTTTACCTTGCAAATTGTATGTTCGGTTCATAAACTGGTAGATAATTAACTAACATAAAATGTTTTATTAACACTCAAATAGTCAGTGGATGGAATGAAAACTACAATGTAAGGGATGGCGACAGTAAATATGCAATGATTTATTAGTGGAAATCCTCAATCCTTCCGGGACATAATTGAATTTGATGAGACAAAGACTTTAGAAGACATTATCCAGAAGGCAAGGTACTTCTATGATAAATTCAAGTATAAGGTAGAACCTCATAAGGAATAGAAGAATAAAGGTAGTTTGGGATTCAAGAATGGGTTTAAATCTTCAATATTTAAGAATCATCGAAAAATCTCTAAGTTGAGCCTTCCTACTAAAAGTGTATATCAACAAAATTTTCCATCTCAGAGTGGAAATAAACCCTTTGGAACAACCCTAGGTAAGACTGATAATACCAAGAGAGAACCATTGAAATGTTGGGGTTGTGAAGAATAAAATCTACTAAGGGATTTCCCACATAGGAAAAACAAAATAAGAGGGTCTACAACATCCAGGAGGCTACCACAGTCAATGATGTGGCTAGGATCATGCCACAAATTTATGTAGCCTTGGATAATAGACAAGATAACCACCAAGCTTCAGTGGTGGAGATGGAAGGTATGATTTCCAACCATCTAGTTTCCATTTTAATTGACCCTGGTTCTAATATGAGTTATGTTTCCCCTCAAACTGTTGAGAAATGTAAATTTAAACAAGTAAAACATGTTAAATCATGGTTGGTGCAACTAGCCACTGGAACTAGAAGAAAGGTAACAAAGGTCATACCAGAATGCCAATTCATTATGAATAGATTTCCCACACAATCAACCGTAAACATGCTCCCTTTAGGATCCTATGACCTGGTGATTGGCATGGACTGTTTGGCTGCCCATAAAACCAAGTTGTACTGTTACAATAAAAATTTGGAGTGTGAAGATGAAGAAGGAAGAAAAATATCCCTACAAGGAATTCAAAAGCCTGTCTCAGTGAGACAAATATAAACCCTTCAAGTGAAGAAGTATTGCAAAAAAGGATGTCCTTTGTATGAAATACAAGTGTTGAAATCTATTGAGAACAATAAACCAATCCTAGAGGACCATCCCATATTAAGAGAGTATAAAGATGTGTTTCCAAAAGAGTTACTAGGTCTACCTCCAAGAAGAGATATTTACTTTTCAATAGAACTTTTACCAGGAGCGGTGCCAGTATCTAGAACACCCTATGGAATGAGTACACCAGAGCTATTTGAGCTTACACTACAACTAAAGGAGATGTTGGACAAAGGTTACTTTCATCCTAGTGTGTCTCCATGGGGAGCACCAACATTGTTTGTGAAAAAGAAGGATGACACACTTAGGTTGTGGATAGACTATAGACATCTCAATAAGATGACTATTAAGAATAAGTATCCCTTGCCAAGGATCGATGACTTATTTGATCAATTAAGGGGTGCTACAATTTTCTCCAAGACTGAATTGAGTTTTGGATACCATCAAGTCCGAATTAAGGATGAAGACATCCACAAAACATCATTTAGGACAAGATATGGGCACTATGAATTTGTTATGGTGCCATTTGGGCTTACCAATGCACCAACCACTTTCATGTGCTTAATGAATAATGTACTCAATAAGTTCTTGGATAGATTTGTGTTGGTTTTCATTGATGATATCCTAATCTATTCTAAGAGTAGGGAAGAACATGAAGAACATCTCAAGTTAGTTCTTCAAGTACTAAGAGAGCATCATCTCTATGCTAAATTTAGTAAGTGTGACTTTTTCCAAGAGCAAGTTCATTACTTAGGCCATGTTATTTCTGAAGGAGTGGCAGTTGATCCTGACAAGATAAAATCCATTATGGATTGGCCTACCTGAGAGGATGTATATGATATCGAATCCTTTATGGTTCTAGAAGGATACTATAGAAGGTTCATAAAGGGATTTTCCAAGATCTTTTTCTTGATCACGTCCCTTCATAAAAAGGGAGTTAAATTCATTTGGACATCATAATGTAAAGAAATATTCCAACAACTGAAATACCTTCTAACCAATGCATATGTGTTGAAGATTGCAGACCCAAACAAGGACTTCCATGTGTTTATAGATTCCTGGAACAGGAAGGAAGGGATCACTAGGAGACCTTATATACAGCCAAAGGGCATGTGATTTACTCTGGTCAAAAATGAATGATTATGGAATCAATTATGTGACCCAAGATTTGGAATTGGTTTCCATAGTACATGCTTTAAAATGTGGAGGCATTACCTCTTAGGTAGAATATTTTTGCTTGCCGTAGGACCATAGTGGGTTGATATATTTGTTTGATCAACCAAAAATCCATATACAAGCTAGATGTATGGATCTCCTTAGTGAGTTTGAATTTGAAGTCAAACATATCAAGGAGAAAAATGGGGTAGTTGAAAGTGCCCTTAATATAAGTATGATAGTGATTCACTTGGAAGCATGGCACACCTATGAATCTGACATCTAGGAGAGAGTCAAAAGGGCACAATAAACATATGCATTTTTCAATGAAATCATGCTTAGGCGAGCCCCAAGGGATTAAGTATGAGGGTTATCAATTGCTGAATGATGGGAGAGCCCATAGGGATGAAGTATGAGGGTTATCAATTGCTGAATGATGGCATGGTAACTTACAAAGGCAGGTTGCATATTCCAAATTTTTACGACTTTAAGAGGTTCATAATGGATGAACTACACAAAAGACTCTATACTGGTCATCCTAGTTATC
Source organism: Picea sitchensis (assembly GCA_010110895.2). Lineage (NCBI taxonomy): Eukaryota > Viridiplantae > Streptophyta > Pinopsida > Pinales > Pinaceae > Picea > Picea sitchensis. The sequence continues at coordinate 205,589 of SNQJ01S0009353.1, forward strand.
ATAAAATGATCACAGCTGCTAGGAAACTATTTTGTTGGCCTGCACTAAAAAAGGACATAGTTGATTACTTGGATAAATGTCTAGAATGTAAACAAGTTAAGTCAGAGCACTGATATCCAACAGGGCTATTGCAACCCTTACCAATCCCAGAATGGAAATGGGAAACCGTCTCCATGGATTTCATCACAGGGTTAGCAAAATCAACCAATTATAATGACACCATCACGGTAGTTGTGGACAATCTGAGCAAGGTTTCTCACTTCATTCCTGTCAAATCAACTTGCAAGGAAATATATATTTCCATTATTTTCATGAAAGAAGTATTTAGACTGCATGACATTCCTAAGGAAATCATATCCGACAGAGATACAAAATTTACTTCAAACTTTTGAAAATCTCTGTTTGTTGGTTTTGAGACTAAATTACTATTTAATACAACCTATTACCCTCAAAATGATGGGAAGAAGGAGAGGGTAAACCAAGTGTTAGAGGACATGTTAAGGATACATGTAATGTATCATCCCAAGAAGTGGGAAGACTATCTACCACTGGTGGAGTTTTCTTATAACAATGACTATCAAGAGTCATTGAAGATGATCCCTTTTGAGGCCCTCTATGGTAGATAATGCAATATTCCAATCAACTGGAATAAACCAGTAGACATAATTATAATTGGGCCATATATAATAAAGTAAATGGAAGAACAAGTAGTTCATATAAAATAGAATATGAAAATAGCACAACATAGACAGAGGAGCTACGCAGACAGAAAAAAGACTCCTACAGAGTTCAAAATAGGGGATCATGTGTATCTCCGAGTTAGGCCCAGAAAAATTTCCTTGAGAATGGGAGCTTGTGCCAAGCTGGCACCTCGGTATTTTGAACCCTTTGAAATTTTAGATAGAGTGGGACCTGTAGCATATAGACTAACACTTCCTCCCATAGTGAAGGCACATAATTTTTTCCATGTTTTGTTACTGAAGAAATATGTACATGATTCTAATCATATAATTGATTTGTTTGTGATTCAGGTGGAACTAGAGGGATATTCCTTGCCAGAGTCATAGTAAATAATAGACAGGAAGGAAATCCCACTTAGGAACATAACCATTGCACAGGTCAAGCTGATGTGGAAACACTTTGTTCTAGATGAAGCTACATGGGAAATGGAGGATGCCATGAAACATGCATACCCATTTTTGTTTACTTATGTACATACAAAGCACATCAGCAGGTAGAACATCGAGGTTGATTTTCCTTTAAAGGGGAGAAAATTGTAATACCCCTGTTTCCCTAGCTTGTAAATATAACTATAACTTGTTAAAAGACTATGGGCATAATGAATATGTGTGGATGTTGGAACAAATTAACCTTTTTGTTATATAAGGTAATGTATGTATTTATGTTATTAAATAAAATGGATAGTGTTGCATAACCGTTGAAGAAGTTTTACAAGGTAGATCATGATGTATGAGAGAGATGATGAGAAGAACCAATAATGGTTGAGATGACTCCCACCAGACCAGTACCTTACTGGATTTAAATTACTTAGAACCAGAAAAGTCCTCTGAGCCAAAAATAAATCACTAGTTAGGCTGGTGGTTGGGGAGACCTCCTCAAGAGTTAATGAGGATATGGACAGAGTACCCATTTGAAAGAATTCTCGACCTGACCACGAACTGGGGATTAGGACCCAGACAAGATTACTGAGGAAGGAAAGAAAAGAAAGGAATTTGTGGGTAGAGGGATTTGTGAAAGAAAATGAGTCAAGAGACCATTATTTTTTAAAAGAGAGGACATGCGAAGATATCTAGTTCTAAAGAGAACTAAAAAACAATCTTGCTCTAGGTGCAAGAAGTTGCTGGTAGTGTTTTCAGTCCAAGCTGATAAATGGAGTTTCAAAGAAGCCTAGTGAGTGAGGAAGAACTCATTATAGTTCCCCTTTCTTGGTGAAGAGAAAACCATTTTCCAAGTTCCTATGGGAGGAGGAGAGTGGCCACCATCCCTGATTGTCACTAAACAAGAAGGAAAAGTCTCTCTCAAGAAATCATGATCTAGCTAGGGGGTGTCCGAAAGTAAATTCGTTCAGGAGTTGCTGTGCCTACAATTGGGTGGAAACAGGCACCCCTCTCAGCAATTGAATCACGATATGGTTTCTTGATAATTATTATTATACTCTGTGTACTAGAATGGAAATGATGGTTGCAAGTCTATGGCTATGACTATAATTTACATTGTTTGATTAATCATTAGAAATGATTATTGTTTTTCTGTGAGTCCCTGTATTTGCATGGTTTCTGTTTGCATCTACTTAGCAGCAGGAGAAATAATAGACATGGGTCTTCAAATGAATTTAAGAATAAGTTTATGATTTCTGTACTGGTTGGAAAATCCTTAAGAAAATTTTCCCAAGGAATTTTTTTGTAAAATAAGAGTCGCAGAAAACTTCCCTGGAACACCTCAGTCATGTCGACCCCTCAATTCACCTTCGCAAGTCACTAAGTTCGAGTAATGTGGAAGGAGGGCGCTTCCTTCAAACCCTTTGTCAGTGTGACCGAGGGATCATGTCCACAATCCTAACAAAATTAAGACTAAGAGTTGAGCATGAATCCCTGAAACTTGTTAGAGGATCCAGATGACCTTCTCCTTGGAACCCTTCGCTAGGACTAAAAGGAGCTAAAGCTATCCTTGGTTTTAGAACTCTGGGAATTCAGAGCTTTGAGATGCTATGAATTTACAACCTTTGAAATCAATTGAATGGAACCTATTGGTGCGCTTACTGACAAGGTTGACTGACTTATGGTGGTTTCCTTAACTATGAGCATGGGATATGTCCCACCGTTAAGCCATGACCCACTTACCGTTCGTGAAGTAATGAAAAATATAGATCCGAGGACATTAGGGATTTTCTATGACAGCAGGATCTACGTCGTGGTCAGTCCATTTTTGACCCCTTTGGGTGAAAGGAGTGTTAAGCGGATGGAACCCCCAAATTTTGAACTCGCGAAGTGACGAGAATCATATATCTGAGGATTCTTTAGGATCTCCCATGACCATTAGATCTACGCCGTAGCCAGTCCTGCATTGACCACTCCGAGAGAAAGGGAGTGTTAAATGGGTAGAACCCCTGAATGCCAAAGTTGCAAAGTGACGAGGACTGTTGATTTGAGGATGCTTTGGGATCCCTCTTGACCATTGGATCTAGCCTGTGGTCAACCTAACACTGACCACTCTGAGATT
>SNQJ01S0009354.1:24969-35095 GCA_010110895.2 Picea sitchensis
TGCGAGGGCATGTAGCCTCCTTTCGAGCAGTGTGTAGATGGGTAGCATTGTTGCCACGACATGGGGGAGGGAGGACCATAAAGGCCTTCGAAGACACATTTTTTGACTGGTGGGAATGAAATATTCTAGAGATAGAGGACTACCCCTATGCCGGAATCAACTTTTCCAGGGATCCAGACATGCCTATGCTTCCCAAAGAGGAGTGAGGAGAGATAGGTAACATGTTTTTTAATGTTATTTAATTTTTTAATTTCTTTTGTATATATCATTTTTATGTGTGTATAGTGTACTCACTTTAGTGTATCTTTTATGTACATATGTGGGACCAGTGCACCTGGAAAACTTCGCGAGGACTCGGCAACGTCCTCGACCAGAGGTGGGACCAACAACAGTTGGTGGATTAGTAGTCGTAGGGGGACCTCCATCCGAATATTTTGAGAGGTTTTTGAGACGAGTGGAGCACAACCTCACTGTTGTCACTCACACAATACCCATGGCTGAGATCGAGGATTTCCCACCCTCCATGCAGCCTCATGTAGTGGGGGTGCCATGGACTTGGGTCCATCTTTTATGGCATTTGGCCAACGTCATTTTTCATTATGGCTGGGCCAATAGGCCTCGATCTTAGATAGGCTAGACTATAGATGTGCCAAGGGCACCTTTGTACATGTATTTTTTGAGAGCTTAAGCCTAGCGATGTATACTTAACCTTATTTTTGAGGAGGTCACACCCACCTATGTACTCATAACACTTGTATATATATACATCTTATTTGTCTTATGGATCACATTTTTTTCAAATGTATGTACATGTGTATGTGTGTTCTTCTCTTTCTATGTGTGTGCAATATGCCAATCTAATACTTGATTATCTATAGTATCTTTCATATGATTAAATCTCCTAGGAACATGGATATACATAATGTAATCAAAGTAACATTATAAGAGACGTACCCTAAGTAAACGTTGGTGCAAAGTAGGATCATATATGCGGTAAAATCCATTTAATTGGGACACAACCAGTTGAGCATCTAGGTAGACTTGGAGGTGTGAAATGCCATGTGACAAGGCGTCATGAAGAAACGCTATCACTGCATTGTACCTGGCGACATTGTTTGTAGAATCACCTAGACAAATACCTCTAGAAGATAGCAACTGGCCTCTAGGTGTGAAAATCACCCAAGTTGTAGAAGCAAGACTCTAAGTGTGTCGTCTAGCTTCGTTCATGAACCCAAAATGCACCTCTGATTCACTTGACATATGCCACAGTGAAAAAGAAGACATAAATAAATACACGTCCACAAAAAAAAAAGACAAAAAACTATATAATAACTATACATATGTACAAGAAGTCACCCAGGTGACCAACCTAAGAGTAATACTTCTTGAGGTAGAGCCCATTTCTAGGCTCCAGCAAGGGATTTTCTTCAAATTCAAGCAGACGGTAAGCGCCCTTCTTTACGACCTCCTTCACAATGAACAGTCTGAACCACATGGGTTTGAACTTGCCTTCCCCCGAGGGATCTTTGTCTTGATCGTATACCATGACAATATCGCCTTTGGAAACAATTTGAGGATGAAAGAATCGATCGTACTGACACTTGACCTATTTCTTATGAGCCTCATTGGTTGAGGTTACATCACGACGCTGCTCATCGAGCTGCTCGAGATATAGTAGGCATTCCTCAAGTGGTGAAGTGTCTGGCAGTAATTCCACTACCAAATTTAGAGAATGTATCTGAAATTCAATAGGTAAGACTACTTCAAGCCCATATACGATTTGAAAAGGTGAGAAACTAGTGGCAGTCTTCAGAGACGTTCGGTAGACCCACAACATTGAGTACAGTTGATGCAACCTCCTACTCTCCTGTAAGGCTGCACGACTTCCCGGTCAAGGATCTTCGATTCTTTGAGCCAAATTGACTCTTTGAAACCTTGATGGATTCACTTTGTAACTAAACACATACAGAATATATCATTCATTCAATCACACCTCAAAATGAACATTGTCCAAGGAATTGAACAATTCTGTCTGTTTTATTCATTCATGAAATAATTTACATAGTATTATAATTCTTCACTGTATCTTTCTTCTACTCTTCTACTATGCTCTAACTGATACTCCTCTGTCACTTACTTTTACAATACAACAACAAATCTATCTAAGGAGTGGCTCCTCGAGCTCTTCTTCACCATGTCAGCAACCTATCCTATTAGGTTCTAGCGGTTACCTACTCTGTCCTATTACAATAACTATCAATTATTACCATATAAGAGCTGACACTCTTTATATACAACTCCTTACAGTCGTATAGGACTTTACAAACAAGATAAATTTAAAAAACATCATTTCCAAAATATCTCAACAACTCGTCTTGTTCCCGAGTTAAATGTTGATTTGAAATTTTTCCATGTTGAGATGTCGTATACCTACCTCCACGCTTGCGTATTTGACTTTGAAGGTGATGCTCCTGCATCATACTCCTCTGGATAAAATATTCATGGACTCATTTCCATGAGCTCCTGCACTGTTTTTCCATGCTTCAAAATATTAGGTTCATTGACCCAACTTGAATCTTCCACTAGATGATCTTTCCACTTCACTAAGTATTCAGGATATGTCTTCCTCCTGATCTTCTTTCCAACTCTTTGTTCCATGATTCTCTCCATCTAAGGTTTTTTTGCTATGGGCAATTGTTCTTCCAACTGAACTTATTTCTGATCATCTGATTCTCTTGCATCATCTCTCCTGTCAGGATACAGGTCTGCAACACTGAATATCGGTGATATCCTAACATTGTCTGGAAACCCAATTTCATAAGCATCTGCTGCAAATTTTCTGAGAATCCTGCATGGTCATATCTTCTTCATATTCAAATTGTTATATGTTCCCCTTGGAAACCTTTCTTTTCTCAAATGAGCTAAAACTTCATCTCTTACTTCGAATTGAACTTATCTTCTCTTCTGATCAACTCTATTCTTATATTGCAGGCTGTTATCCTGTAGCTTCTCTCTAACTCTGTCATGGAGTTTCTGCATTTTTGTTGCAAAATATTTTGCGCCAACACTTCTGAACTTATTTTGATTCATATCTCTCAACTCTATAATCCCTCTTGGTTGTATACCATACACAATTTCAAATGTACTTTTTCCAGTGCTCATGTTCACTGAATTGTTAAATGAAAATTCTACTTGTGACAGAATCTGATCCCATTGGCGACTTTGCTCAGTGACTAAACTTCTTAACAAGTTTCCCAGACTCTTGTTTGCTACTTCATTATGTCCATATTTCTGAGGGTGATATGTTGAACTAAAGGACAGGTTTGTCCCCAACCTCTTCCATAGAGTTCTCCAAAAGTGTCCTACAAATTTTGTGTCTCTATCCGAGACTATGCTCCTAGGAAATTCATGTAGACTCAACACTTCTCTGAAAAACAAATTGGTTATGTGTGTAGTGTCATTTATTTTCTGGCATGGTATGAAATGTGCCATTTTTTAAAATATGTCCACTACAACAAATATGGAATCACTCCCTTTTGGGTTCTTGGCAATCCCAATACAAAATTCATACTGATTGCATCCCATGGTCTTTTTGGAATTGGTAATAGCTGATACAAACCAGTGTTTTCTTGTCTTCCTTTTACATACTGGAAAATTCTGCATTTGTTCACATACTTTTTCATCTCTGCCCTCATTCTCGACCAATAAAATGAATTTCTCAGTTGTGCAAATGTCTTATCATGACCAAAATGTCAAGCTAAACCTCCATTGTGTTTCTCTTTCAGCAGGTTATCTCTCATTAAGCATCTTGGTATGCATAGTTGTCTCCCTTTGAACAATAATCCATCATGGATCAAATATTATGTCCATGGGCTTCTGTCTCCCAACAAAGGATTCTTACATTCCTCATAAGCTTCCTTAAAGTCTGGATATTCTCGATACATTTCCTTGATGTGTTCAAACCCTAAGGTTTCTACTTGGAATTCATGTACAATTAAACTCCTCCTGCTCAAAAAATACGCAACTTTGTTAGCAATTCCAGCAATATGGTTAATAACAAAAGTAAAATTTTGCATAAATTCTACCCATTTAGCATGTCTCTGATTCAACTTTTTTTTTCTAGTAATAAACTGCAAAGCTTGATTATCACTATACAAGACAAATTATTTAGGAATTAGATAGTGCCTCCATTTCTTCAAAAGCTTGAATCACTACATAAAATTATTTTTCATATGTGGAATACTTCTTCTTGGTGTCATTCATCTTCTCACTGAAATAAGAAACTAGCCTATTATCCTGACTCAAGACTGCTCCGATAGCTACTCCACTTGCATCACATCTCACTTCAAACGTTTTTCCAAAATCTGGTAAGATCAAAATTGGTTGTTCTGTGATCTTCTCCTTCAACACTTTGAAACTTTTTTCATCTTCCTCTATCCATTTAAAAGACTTGTGTTTCTTCTTCACAGTGTCCAGCATGGGTGTACATATACCACTGAAATTTTTTATAAACTTTCTATAAAAACTTGCTAACCCATGAAAACTTCTTACTTCAAATATGCTTCCTAGCAATGGACATTCTTTGATTTATCTCCCCTTTTCTGGATCCATCTTCAATTCATTTGAATAAATCACAAAACCCAAGTATATGAGTTATGTCTTCATAAAAGCGATTTTCTTCAGATTTATCAACATGTTTTCTTGTTGCAACCTTCTCATCACTGATGTCAAATGTTTTAAATGTTCTCCCTTTGTCTTATTGAAGATTAGTATGTCATCTAGATATACTATGACAAATGTTCCTATGAAGTCTTTCAATACTTCATTCATTAATCTCATAAATGTGCTTGGGGCATTTATTTACCCAAATGGCATGACTAACTATTCAAACAAACCTTCATTTGTCTTGAATGTTGTTTTTCATTCATCTCCCTCTCTCATCCGTATTTGATGATATCCACCTTTCATGTCTATCTTGGAAATATATCTTGTTCCACTCAAACAATCCATCAAATCATCCATCCTAAGCAAAGGAAATGTATACCTAATGGTGATCTTGTTGATGGCTCTGTAATCTGTACAGATTCTCCATCCTTCTTTGGAATCAACACAGTTGGTATTACGCATGGGCTTAGGATTTCGCTGACTAAACATTTATCCAAAAACTCTTGGACTTGATTTTTGACTTCCTCATTCTCTCTAGGTGTCAACCTATAAGCTGTTTTGTTTGATAAACTATCTCCTCGAATAAGGTCAATATGATGTCTTATACTCCTAATGGGTGGCAATGAGTGAGGTAACTCATCCACTACTATGTCAGAAAAGTTTTCTAACAATTCCTGGATTTCTTGAGGTAAATCCTCCATAGAAGTATTTGTAAGGATAACTATGGGCTTCCTCGCTATATCAAACTGCATCTCCTTCTCCTTCTTGAATTCATTCAAGAGTTCATTCCCACTCATGAGAAGTATAATTGAACTAGCTTCCCTCTTTTTCTCTTTGTCCTATATTGGCAACAGCATATGTGTCCTACCATTCTTTTCTAAGGCATAAGTATTCTTCCTCCCATCATAAATAACTTTTCTATCAAACTTCCATGGTCTCCCCAATAAAATATGACAGATATCCATAGGAATTACATCACATAATATTTCATCCCTATAACCTCCTATTTTAAATTCAACTTGGCATTGTTGACTTACCATTACTTGATGTCCTTTCTACAACCATGATACCTTGTATGGGTTTGGATGTGCAATTGTCTCCAGATCCAATTTCTCCACCATCTATGTGGATACTAGATTGTCAGTTCTCCCACTATCTATGATAACCTTGCAAACTTTGTCTTTTGTCTTGCAAGCAATTCTTAACAAACGTGTTCCCTAAACTAGTTCCTCTACCTCATTTTCTGGTTTAAGAAGAACTTTCCTCATCATGAGGTTCTTTCCTCCTTCTACTGCTTCTATTTCCACATGCTTCTGTACTTTAGAAATGTGTGCTTCTCTTCCTCTAGTGTATTTCTTTTTCTCTGGGCATTCCCAAGACATGTGCCATGTCTTTCCATAGGAATAACATCTAATTTCGCCTCCTCTAGCTCCTCCTCTTCCTCTAAGAAAGGAGATTATTCCTCCATGTTGTCCTTCCTTGGAACTTCCACCTTTCTCAGGGTGACTATGATGCTTTCCAGCTTCATGCTTTGGTTTATGGAACTTCTCTATGTTGGTTCTCTTACCTCTTCTTGAATTTCCTCCTTTGTTTCGTTGGCTTTGTTTTCTGGACAATTTCTCTTCATCTTTCAAGACTGCTTGATAATCATCCTCGAATTTACTAACAGAAATCATGTTGATATCCTCTTGTATTTCATATCTCAGTCCATTGATATACCTGCCCTTTTTTTCATCATCATTCTCTTTCTGTCCAGCCTTGATGTTCAGTCTATAAAATTCCTCAGTGTACTCCTTCACTAATAAGATTTTTTGTCTCAGGTTCTGCAATCTTCTAAATAGATTGATTTGATAGTTCCTTTGGGATAAATTTTTCCTTTAGCTTGGATACCATCCTATCCCAGCTTTTAATTTTTCGCTTGCCCTTGCATCTATGATCGGCTTGCAGTGCATCCAACCATAGTGTTGCATGACCCTTTAGTCTTGTCACTGCATGCTTCACCATCTTCTCTTCTTCTATATCTTCATAATCGAAGTACTTGTTCATAGAACGTACCCAATCCAACAATTCTTCAACTTCTAAATTGCCTTCACACATCGGTACCTCTATTTTTTCTCTGGCTCCTGTTCTTGAAACAACTTTCAATAAGCGGTCTTTTGCAGCATCCTCTTCGACCTCTATCTCTTCTCTTTCAGCTTCAATGATATCTCCAGTGTCTGGTGCTCTCCTCTACGTTGTTTCCATGGCGTCTAATCTCATTCTGAGTTGCCTCATTTCTTCTTCCATTTCTGGATTCGCTCTGCGTCTTCTGGGTCGCATGATTCCACTTCTTCACCTTCAGATTCTATAACCAGAATCACTTCTTGATACCACTGTTGATATCAATTTATCTCATTTATCCTTTGTCTATTGTCTGCAAACAAACTCAATAGCTCTAATACCACCTGATGCAGCCCCCCTAATCTCCTGTAAGGCTACACGACCTCCAGGTCAAGGATCTTCGATTCTCTAAGCCAAATTGACTCTTTGAAACCTTGATGGATTCACTTTGTAACTAAACACATACAAAATATATCATTCATTCAATCACACCTCAAAATGAACATTGTCCAAGGAATTTAACAATTATGTTTGTTCTATTCATTCATGAAATAATTTACATAGTATTACAGCTCTTCACTGCATCTTTATTCTACTCTACTACTTTTCTCTCACTGATACTCCTCTATCACTTAATTTTACAATACAACAACAAATATATCTAGGGAGTGGCTCCTCAAGCTCTTCTCTGTCCTATCTGCAACCTATCATGTCACGTTCTAGTGGTTACCTACTTTTTCCTATTACAATAACTATCAGTTATTACCAGATAAGAGATGACACTCTTTATATGCAACTCCTTACAGTCGTATAAGAATTTACAAACAAGATAAATTTAAAAAACATCATTTCCAAAATATCTCAACAACTCGTCATGTTCCCAAGTTAAATGTTGATTTGAAATTCTGCCATGTTGAGATGTCATATACCTGCCTCCATGCTTGCGTCTTTGACTTTGAAGGAAATTCCCCTKCATCAACAACATCAAATGCTAATTCGACTTGGAATAATTGATCGTTCATTGTAGAATAGTCTTGAGGGACTTATTCATAGCTTCAACCTGACCATTCACTTGTGGGTAATAAGGTGACGCATGCTCTTGCCTCAACCCAAGATTTGAGGTTAACTCGGTCATCATCTTGTTTTGAAAGTGACTTCCATGGTCAGTGACAATCTCCTTTGGGATGTCGAAGCTTGCTACTATATGGTTAAAAATTAAAAGAGTCGTTGTTTCGCCATCATTGTTAAACATTGGCATAGCCTTGACCCACTTCATGAAGTATTCTACTACTACGATGATATAACGATGCCCACTGGCTGGGGCTGGGTGACATGTAGTAAAATCAATCCCCCACTTGGTGAAAGGACCAACAATAATGACAGGAAACATGGAAGCAGGATGTGCCTTCATCTTCCGAGAGAAGATCTGACACGGGTGGAACTTCTTGACCGCCTCAATGCAATCCTTGATTAACATAGGCCAGAAGTAACTGGAACGTAGAATCTTTTGGGTTGTTTCCAATCCAGACAAATGAACACCACATGCTCCAGTGTGGTAGCTGTTCATAACGATCTCTGCTTCTTCGTGGACAAGGGATCGGTGAACAATGCAATCTACACCTTGATGATACAAAGTGTCACCGAGTATGAGATAGTTCTATTACTGATGGCGAATTCGTTGATGCTCATTGCGGGAAGAAAAAGAGGGGCACTTCAAAGTCTGGAAATAGACTAGTATATCTCCATACCAAGGGTCCAAAGACGTGATTATAAAAATATCTTCTTTCATAGGCGATTCTTCGGGCATGATATCACTAGACTCAATTGGAAGTTCCAAAATAATTTCGGCAAAGACCAAAGACTTTTTGGATTTCACGGAAACAATATCCAAGTCGAATTCCTGGAGGATTGAAATCCATCTACTGATTTTTCTGCCAATGACCCATCTTGTCAACACATATTAGAAAGGGTTCACAACACCAATGACACTAGTCTTGCAAAGAAAAATATAATGACGGAACCGCTGGACAGCATGCACTGTTGCCAAAGCAAGCTTTTCAAATTGAGAAGATAAGGTAATAAATAACATGCTCCTCGAGCAGATCATCCTCTTGTTCCAATACCATGCCAATAGTCGTCTCTACTGTAGCCAAATACAACAAGAAATATTTTTTATAATTAGGGGGGCGAAGTAGAGGGGAATACGTAAGGGTGCGTTTCAATGCTTCAAAATAGCATTGAGAGGCTTCGTCCCAATAGAATGGGACTCCATTTTTCAATAGACACATAAATCCTTTAGTGATCTCGATGTAATTCATGACCAAACGTCGAAGCAAGTTCTCTTTCCTGTGTAAGCTCTGAAGCTGGGGTATTGTGCACAGGAGAGGAAACTGAACTATCGCGTCAACCTTGAGACGATCGACCATGATCCCTGTTGTCGAAACAATGAAACCTAAGAGATGAACTGACGTCATGCAAAAACTCCGTTTTTTAGGATTCAAGTGAATCTGATAGTAGTGACATCATTCAAAGATTAGTAGAAGGTGTGTAGGATGATCAGATCTCTTGCGAGAGAGTGATGCTACATCATCAAGATATTCCTCGAATATATGTCTAAGTTCGTGAAAAGAAAATGACATGGCTCGCTGAAAAGTGGCTCCAACATTCTTCATGCCAAAAGGAATCTTACAATATGTGAGCGTGCCCCAAGGAAAAATAAAAGTTTTTTTATGATGGTCTTCGGGTTTGATCTGAATCTAGTTATATCCTGAAAAACCATCCATGAAATAACTCAAATCTAGTGCATTCATCGGCAATCTGATCGATGAATGGGGTGGGAAAATTGTCTTTTAGACAGGCCTTGTTCAAGTCATGGAATTCCATGCACACATGAATTGTACCCTTATTCTTGTTAACTAGAACGGGGTTTGACACCCATTCTGTCAGCTGTACGGGGTAGATAAAACCGACTTTAAGAAGTTTCTCTACTTCATCCTTAAATGCTTCCTCTTTTCAAGGATTAACCAGACTAAGCTTCTGTCGAACCAGTTTGGCTTCAGGATAAGTCGTTATTTCATGTTCGACGATTCTTGGATCTATGCCTGTCATTTCCTTGTAAGACCAAGAAAAAACGTCATGGAATTCCTTAAATAATTCTATATAAATTTGAATCTCTTCGGGGGAGAAGTCTGCTCTAACGAAAAAACTCTCCACAATGCCATGGGTTCTGGAGATATCTATGGGAATCGTTTCAGCGATACCCGCCATATTACCCTCGACATAAACTATGTACGTAGCCAGAGGATTAATAGGAAAAAACCTATCTCCATTTACAGTCGAAACAAATTAGCCCGCCTCTATT
>SNQJ01S0009354.1:36711-100006 GCA_010110895.2 Picea sitchensis
AATATGGAGAGGAATCAGTGGGTTTGTGGCTTATTTTCCCTTTTCGAAAGATTTTGGAATTCCATAATCTCCGGCCCTGGTCGTTATATGAGCCTCGACTTTCATCATGTAAACATTTGCGGCCGGGTTATTACTGGTAGACGCGGGGGGTCCATGACTTCCCCCTTCTGCACTTAAGGATGTTGAATATTGATCCATGTTTTTCCCATGTCGAAATGGGTCCATCAACACAACAAGTTGTTTTTGTGCCAGCTTCTGAGGTTCTACAAGTTGAGGGCACAGATGAGTCGAGTGGTCTTCCATTAAAAGGTTGCACGGATACTTCAACTTCCTCTTCTCTGTTTTTCCACCGCCGACATTGTTAGTATCCTTTTTGTCCCATTTATCCTTCTTGTTATGTTGTTTCTTCTTTCCCTTAGGATATCGGTTGGCCTTAGTGTTAGTCGACTGCACCGTGTGTACATCTAAAATTTGGGTAGGGGGACCAACCGAGCTCGAGGTCTGACTGGCCACAACCTGTTGTATCGATAATTGTTGTAATTTATTTGACAAAAAATCAATGGACTTTCCTTGCGTTGAGCCCACAATACCATCGGCATGGGGTCCATACTTTTTCTTGTATTTGTCAAGGATAAATCATGGTGCATCAGGAAAAATCTCATAGAGAATTTCGGACTAAGAGTAGATCAATTCAAGTTGTTGTGCTCTCATTATCGCCTCCTTCTCTGAAAACACTCCAGAAGTTGCTACGTCCTTGGAGATGCAAGGAACCAAAGACTTCAAGAACCATTCCAAAAAAAAAATCGGAGGGACTTGGACCTTAATCAATCTTTTTCGACATCGTCATTCTCGGATATGATCAGAGATATGGTTGGCCTTTGTCTACTCAAAGTTGGCCAGCAATTCGGTGTCAGCATCGTTTCTCATGGGTAACTGGAAATGGTTAAAAAAGACCATCTCCAAGTCATTGAAGTAATAATACCTCGACCGGTCAAGCTCAATATACCATTTCGCGGCACCCCCGATAAGAGTGCGTCGAAAAAGGCACAATTGGACGGAGTAATCTCGCAGTGAGTTTAACGAACACCATAAGTGAAAGGTTGTCACATGATCACCTGGATCTTCGCCAGGCTTGCCTTCAAATTTTGGAATATCTGATGGTAACTTAGCCGGCATGGGGGGCCAACATGGATCATGAAAAATTGGGTCGTTAAGCAATCTTGACAAGTCTGGAAAATGTAGTGTTTCCAGAAACGGTAGTTTAGGTTGAGTACTATGTATAGGAAAAAAGGGTCCTGGAGTTTGACTGGCACCGGGTTGCCATGAAAAGTTGGACTATTGGCCAGGGTTCTAGTAAAAACCTTGGCCTTGACCAGCATACGGAAACTGTGTTTGTTGGGATATCTTCGGTTGACTCTCGTAATTGGATGACATGGCTTAGGCGGGGATTGTTCCCTATGTGGTGTTCCAGGGATTTTGGAAGGGGATGCCCCCAGCCAATCCGACAGGCATAGGTACAGAGCCTTGCCCAGGGTTCCTTTGAGTATGGAAGGGGTTGCTCCCAACCAAAATCCCTTGCGAGGGAACTGATCCCTGTCAAGGATTCCAAATCCCCAGAGAGGTGAAAACTCCTGCAGTCGCTCCCTTTGTAGGAATAGTACCCTGCACGAGGTTTTGTTGCCCAAAATTGGGGTTGCCCCAACCGAGATGGCAACCGAAGAAAAAACGTTGTTCCCAAATGTGTCGAACAAAGAGAACGACATAGATCCCACCGACGTTGTGTAAGACGAAGGTCCTAAGCTGCCTGCTCCAAACAAGTTGTAGTTAGCAATTGGCCCGATAGGTTGCTGGAAAGCATTATCGAGTGAAGGGTACAGAGGAGGTATATGACCCCCACCATAAGGGATAGCATTAAAAGAGACTGAAGTTCCCCCAGTAGACCCTTTCATGGGAGAGTTTGAGCTCCCTGCCCCCAGACCCATGGTTTGTAAGGTGGAGTAGGTAAGGACTGAGTTTGAATCAAATTTGGGCATCCCATATGAGAATGGAGGGCCCATCACACTCTGTGTAAGTGGAGCAGTGGTCACCACCAATGACGGTATCGAACCACTGCCCGAGGTAGAGGGATTTGAGACCATTGTGGTTTGGACTGGAAAAGGTGGGTTAGGAGGCAATATGCCCCCTGTGGTAATAGCTTAAAAGGGAGTATGAGGACACCCATAAAAAGTAGCAACATTTTCTTCCATTGTTGCTTATAAAACTAACTGGCACTCACAAGGTGTCGCCTTAGGAGGGACAACTTGTACTAAGATCGATGTTGACAAGTCAGTGATCGGAGGGTTGGTTGGCATGAGAGATTCTGCCTCAAGGTAAAAAACAGTAGGTTCCTCTAGAGTTGAATAGTCTCCTCGCAGAGCAGGCTTGGGCAAAGTTTCCTGCGGCTCGATCGCTTCGAACGACCCTTGTTGGTCACATCTTCATCGTAACGGTGGCAGAGGTGGCTCTAAAGCAACCGACGATAGGCCGTGAAGCCTTTGCAACTGGCATAGATCTTGATCTTCCACTTTGTGAAAAGATCAATCGACACAGTAAGGCTTAACTAGTGTTTAAACACCAAGCACACACTAAAAAAATTCCTATAAGAAAAATCAAGCAGTCAACTATTTAGTAGGAAGAACAGTTACGTCAGTCAACACAAGAGAAACTAGTCGGTGCAAGTGCAACTCGAACATGGAATCACCCTCCAGGTATACTCTATAAATCATGACCCGACATTTTCCCTAGGTATCGTGGTATAACCCCACAGTCACCTGTGTAAGTCTCTAGAATATGGGAAACTAAGTTGCCAGCTCGTAGTCAGTCATCAGGTGGGTACAGTTGACAATCGACTGGATCGCAATGAGTAGGATAACAAGTCCAAAACCTATTGAGGGTATTTAGAGCAAGTGGTCTGGAAGAAAAAAAAGGATCTTGAATGGATTCAAGGTCCATGAAGCTCCGTAGGCAAATCCAGTCGGTAGTACTCCCAAGACAAATCCTCAATATGTGTTCCCCACTAAGTTTAGTCCAGCTTTGGAGGGGTTGTCTATGCTGCCTTTCCTCACACGACCTCGTGTTTAGCCCTTGTGTTAGAGGGGGGTCCCAGTCAACTCTTACAACACTAGACTTAAACACTCCCTAACTCAGACTCCAATATTTGTTTAACGGCCTTGAAGAGTTTCCTCTCCAACCTAATTCAAGGCACTAACCCTAAACTAGTTGGTTGACCCTACAAACAGAAAAAGTCTTGTTTATTTTAGATTAAGCGTTCTTTTTAATGGCTTGATTTACTCACGAGATTTGGTGGTGAAACTAATGATGTTATAATAGACGAAAAAGAGAAGAAAATACGAAACTTGAAAGTAAAATTACTTCTAATGAAAAAGAAAAGTTTTGTAACTAACTCTTTGTAACCAAATTTTCTTTAACTGACTTTTTCAAGATCTTGTAAAGAAAACCTAAAACGTAGTTTTGCTTGACCACAATATACTTATGTTTCAAGAAATCAAGAAATTAAAAACAAACTCTTTTTCATTTTTTGCAAATAACCAACTCTAACTAATTTACCAAGATGAAAAGGAAATCTTTTTTTTTAAATTGCTTTAAAGAAAAACTAAAATAAATCTTTTATTTTTTCAAAGCAAGTAAAAGGGGTAAAAAGAAGACTAAAACAAGACTAAAACAAATATTTATCCCACTACAGATCGCAGGGAATCAATCAAAAAACCAAGAAGGGAGATCTATAATTCAACAACTTGCTTAAAACCCTTTTACAAGTAAACACAAGAAAATCAAGAAGACAAGTAAACTGACTCTAAACCCAGGCTATGGATATAAACAGAGACTTTGGACTAATCCAAGAAACCCATGAGAAGTGTGAACCTTAATTAGGAAAGAGGCAAACTCCCTCTTTTTCAAAACATTTCTTGAAACAGAGACGTGAGTTGTTGCATTAGCATCCTACGTATGTACACGGGTTGTTTACTGAGCAGAGTGTGTATGTACGTGTGCTGACTCAAAACATGGCGCGTACACCTCTATATCTCTTCAAAAAAAAAAAAAAAACAGATAATCTTACAGGGTAGGGACAACTGGTATTGCCCCTGAAGGTGACCAGAATCCCTTGACAGACTCAAAAAACTCAAAGAAACTTGAAAGGAAATCAAACCAATCAAACAAACCAAAATCCCCTAAAAAACCCTAGAGTCTATCCCCTATATGGTCGTCAGTTCTGCTAGCGGGAAATAACCCCCCTTTAAATACACCAGGGTTCAGAATGTAGGCAGAGCAAATAACCATCTAAAATCTAATTAATTATCTATACTACCCCAAACATATCAAAACTAACATAAATAAAGAAAAGAGAAAGGAGATCGGGTAACTATACCTCTAATCCCATGCCTGATGATGATCTCCTCGCGCTTGGAAGTTCCACTGACTGCACGCCTCCTCCCAGGGTTGACCTGCATCCAAAGATTGTCAAACAAAGAACGACAAGCATGCTATTTCATATATAAGTTAGGATTAGATTTTATAATGTCAAGAATAAACCAATAAAATCATTCAAGACACCATCATTTGAGACAGGAAAATGTAATTCTTTTATTTATAACACGAAGATTATACCTTTACAATCTAAGTCAGCTACCATTCTGCGAACTTGGTCTGGGATCCTCTTTACCATGCTCCAAGAGCACCGTGTATGAATTTCTCCTCTCAACCTTTTGATCTTTTCTATGGAAGTGAATGGGTTAAATGGAGGAAGAAGTGGCTAATGAGGGAATGATGAGGCAATTTCTCACAAAAGGCAGCAATATCTTGGGCAAGGAGGAGAAATGAAATTGGACAGAGTTTCACTATTCTTATGCTTAGCTCTTAAATGAGACCCCAACACCTCCTTTTATATGCCAAAAGAATGGTTATTCGGTTGGGTGATGGGCTATAGCAGGTGGATTAATTGGGAAACCTCCAATATCCCATCAATTTCAACGAATTCCTTGCAACTTCTTTTTTTTTTCAACTTTTGCAAGTACACATGGGTTGTAATGGTGAAACATGCGTATGTACACGAGATGTAGTGGTGCAACAAGCATATGTATGCGGACAGTAATGGTGCAAGGCACGTACATATTCTAAAAATTCATTTTTTAAGAAGATTTTCTTAGCAGTGATTTGGAAAAATATGCAAGAGGGCCAAGGCCATGTATGCATGTGTAGAGCAATTTAGGGCTATAACTCCCACGAAATATTTGAATGAAGAGGTGGGTGGACCTGATGACATGCCATGGTGGCGGTTCCATAGTCCCCTATGATTATAATTTCTTCAAATGGATGAAGAAACAACTCATCATGGTAGAGGACTATGCCTACGAAGGAATGGAATTCCAAGGAGATCCAGATATGATCCTTCCAGCGGGGTATCAATGGACTGATGCAGGTAAAAGAGAAGACATTTTTTAATTTTATTTTATTTTATTTTTTGAGTGTGTTAATACTAATTTGGCTTTCAACATGTATATATTGGATTGTCCAGACCATATGGGGCCTTTCCAATCGAGAGGTGGGGTGAGATAGGTGTGATGGTGGCTCAAAACCACAAGACAAAAGAGGAGATTGAGCATAACCTTGAGGGACTGACCATAGGAATTCCATACGTTCATATTGATGACCTACTGCGTTAATACCAGCAGAACATGGTAGGGGTTTCTAGACATATAGCTCGTCTTCTCTGGAGGGTAGCTTAGGCAATAGTGTGCTATCATGAGCACAATTAGGATTTTTTTAGTGTTTTTTACCATCGACATCTATTGATATGATAGCTATAGGCTTGGTGTTGTCTCAATACATTTTGTAAACTTTTTGGAACCTTAATATAAAGTGATTTCTACTTTTGTCTTATTCAGTGAAAAGTGTATATGTGATCTTTACAGATGTTGCAAATATCTATCTAACACATGATTAGCTAAAGCATATGTCAATGTATTTAGACTTCTTGGAATATGTTAAAATTCTAAATAATCAAATTCTCTTTTCAAAAGGAGAACCCTTAAAAATACACGTAAAATGGTAGGACTTCAGATAGAATAAATGTTACTTAATTGCAGTACCACGAGTTGAGAGTCAAGTCATACAACTAAGCATCGAATACCAAGTGAAATGGATTCACTTAATAGTTCAATGACTGCACTATAGTCCGCAATATTATTAGTTGCAAGCCTACAACATATACCATGTAGAGTTATCAACTCATCAATGGGCATGTAGATTTCCCTTGCAACAGATGCAAGGTTATGGGTATTGCAGCTAGCACCTTCAGCAAAGCTGACATAAGGTAGAATGGACACCATCATCTACAAATCAAGGACCATGCAGGATAAGCAGTAGCTAGAAATCGATGAAAAAGTAAGCAAAAGCACACTAAAGTATGTTACAATATTTATAAAGTGCATATATAGAATCACTCTAAGCATAGTATTGTTTAAGGTAAATCCCATTTCTGGGTTCACCCAAGGAAACTCCATCGTAATCAACCAGCTCATAAACCCCTTTTTCTAACACATGTTTAACAATGTAAGGGCCATGCCACATGGGCTCGAATTTTCCAACTCTTAAGTTTTCATGATCAGGTTGGTCACCTTCAGAAAATACACGAGGTCTAGAGGTTTTATCGTATTGAGCTTTGACATGTTTTTTATGTGTTTCCTTAGCCAAGGATACATCACAACGAGTTTCATCTAGTTGTGTCAAATGTAAAGGGTGTTCTTAATCGACTGAGGTATTAGCAAGAAATTCGATGACTACTTTAAAACATGGTATTTCGCATTCAATTGGTAGCATGACTTCTAAACCATACACCAGCTAAAATGGTATAAAGCCCGTAGTTGTTTTAATCAAAGTTTGATATGCCCATAATGCCAAAAAAATCATCGTTTCCAATTCGATTTATGAATCCCTATCATCCTACGAAGCATATTTGAAAAAACTTTGTTGGTAGCTTCGACTTGGCCATTGTCTTACAGATAGTAAGGAGTTGAGTTGTCATGCAGTAAACCCAACTTGGTGGTTAATTTCTACATCATATAATTGCAAAAATGAGTGCCATGATCAGTAACACCAGCTTGAGGCACACTGAATTGGGTAATAATGTGATTAAAAAATAAGAGTCGCATTTTTCCCGGTATTGTTATATGTAGGCATAGCCTCGACCCATTTAGTGAAATAGTCTACGACGACAATAATGTACCCATGCCCCCCGGCCGAGTGAGGGTTATATGTCATGAAATCAATACCCCGTTTTGCAAATGGACCAACAGAAACTATTGGATGAAGAGGAGAAATAAGGGCACGCAACTTGTGATTATAGATCTGGCACGCATGACATTTTTTGGACCGCAAGAATGCAATTTTTAAATAATGATAGCCAAAAATATCTCGCCCATAGAATTTTTGGGTTGTGGAATACTTGGACATATTACCACCACATGCTCTAGCATGGAAGTCATTAAGGGCCCTCTCGACTTCCTCATGTGTTAAACACCATCGAAAAATGGAATTGACACCACGATGATAAAGTGTATCGCCAATAATGATGTATCGACAAGCTTGGTATCGAATATGACGACGTACAATACTCGAGAGATTAAGTCGAAAGGTTTGGGTGTGGAGATATATGATGATATCTTCATACCACAAATCGGAAGAGTTGATCAGAAAAAGGGATTCATTTGGAATCAATTCTTTTGTCAGACTCTCATATTCAAGTGAGGAAAGGTCACAAATCATCTCAGCCAATACTAAATATTTCTTAGATTTAGATTTCTCGAATTCCGAATAAAACTCTTATAGGATGACAATCGATTTTGAGTATTTCCACCCATCACTTGGTGAGTGAAGATATGTTGCATGGGGTTACAATCAGAAATAATGGTGGTTTTGCGCAACAAGATGTAGAGACGAAAACATTGGACAACTTGAACAACAACCAAGGCCAATTTCTCCACATGTGAATATTTGATTTCAGTGGGAGATAGATTATTACTCAAATAGTAGACCATGTGTTCATTGTTTGAGTCGTCCTCTTGTACCAACACCATAGCAACGGTACTGTTAGAAACAACAAGGTATAGAAAATAATCGTGACTATAGTATGGGGGATGTAACAATGACGTATTAGTCAATGCATTCTTTAGAGAATCAAAGGTTGTTTGAGAAATGTCATCCCAAACAAAGGGAACCCCTTTTTTTAAAAGTCGGATAAAACCCTTGGTTAGTTTTGCATATTTGGGAATGAATCGACGTAAAAGGTTTGTCTTCCCTTGCAAACTTTGGAGTTGGCATAAATGCGAAGGAGGTAAATTATAGATGGCCTCGATATTTAAGGGATCAACACAGACCCCTTGCTTGGACACGATAAAACCATTGATACATCATGATTCCACACAAAATACACATTTATGCAAGTTTAAGCAAATATTGTAAAAACAACATTTAAGAAAAATAGCTCGAAGATATGCTGGATGATCTTGATGCTGCATGGAATGTGGAGGTAAGTCATCAAGATAGGGTTGTACAATATGCATAATATCATGGAAATCATAATACATAGCCCACCGAAATGTTGCACCGACATTTTTTATTCCAAAAGGGAGTTTTTTATAAGCAAAGGTACGCAAGGACAAATGAAATCGGTTTTTTGTTGATCCGATGGTAGTATATTAATTTGATTATAATCGGAGAAACCATCCATAAATGCAAACATTTCACTACCAGCACAATCATCAACGATCTCTTCAACGAAAGGGGTTGGGTAGTTATATTTAGGACAAGCCCTATTGATATCCCTATAATCAATACATACGCGGATAGTACCTTGTTTCTTTGTGACATGATAAATATTTGAAACCCAATCAGTAAGAGGTACATGATAAATAAAACCAACTTTAAAAAAAAATCAACTCACATATTAATAGTAGCATCTTTTCATGGATGAACAAGGAGAAGATTTTGTCGAATGGGCTTGGCTTCAGGATAAGTCTTAATTTCATGAATAACGATATTTGGGTCAATTCCAGGAATTTATTCGTAAGAACAAGCAAATATATCGCGAAATTCTTTGAATAGGGTTGTGTAAGTTTGTATTTCATCAGGAGAACAACACCTATATGAATGTTTTCCACAATACTAGGTTTGATTGAGCTATCGATTGGTATAGTAGCAGATATATTTCCCAAATTCCCTTAAAATAAAACATCATGATGAGAATTTGTAAATATATCAGGTAATACAGGAGCGTCAGGACGAGTCTCAACTTTCTTGGGCTCAAGGAAGAAAAATGAACGATCATGACTATCGTCCAAAGGGGTTTATTCCAAAGACATGACCTCTAAGATACTGACATAAGTAGGGAAAGTATCGTCAAAGGGATCGAGAGATGCCATAGAGATAAGCCAAGAAGAGTGAGATTACTCATCTAAGACATGACTCATGGAGTAACTTGAGTTAGAAGCAGCCACATAGGCAGATTGGATTGCTTCATAAGCGAGTTCAATAAGACTAAGTGGCATTCTATCATTGTAATTGTCGTTTTCAGATGGACTGGGTACTACCCAAGGATCATATGATTCAAGGGATTCACTAGTATCAGTGCAAATCATGTTGACCTAGGAGACAACTGGAGGAATGTCAGGTGGTGGGAATGGAAAAGTTCCCATCATATATGAATCTTTCAAAATACCCACTCCAACATCATCATAGGAAGATGGGGTTTTCTCGATAAAAGGAACACTACCAATGCGTGAATCAAAATTAAAGTAGGCGAGTTGGCCTACTATGACTATTTTTCCTTTATGGGGTAAACGCAATACACCAAACAAAGTAGAAACTAAGGCTGACATAGCATAAATCCAACTACGACCTAGCAGAAGATTATAATCGAGCAGTGCATCGACAACTTCTACTTCAACAATGATGGTCTTACCTTCTAATTCAACTGGTAATGCAGTAAGTACTCCAAATGGTCTAAATCATCTATCGTCAAATGATTTTAATGTATTAGGTGATTGGTTAATCGACAAAGAACCAATAGCTTTCCAACAGTTAAGAGGCATCGCATAGGTCGAAGCTCCTTCGTCTATAATAGTACGAAAAATAGTATTTTGGTGTACAATAACTTGAATTTGGAATAAAAGTTGGTGAGGGAGCCTTGGAAGATGAGTTTCCAAGTCAAAAGATATCATATTTGCATCACTAGGGTCAATCCCACCTATGGATGACAACAATGTTCATTGTTGCATAGGGAAAGTTTGGAGGAATTTGAGGGCCGGCATCACAGAGGGAGCTTGAGCTAAATCTTCTACAATACTATAGTTTTGAGTAGGTCACGCATGTAGACTAAAAGACGACCTACGAACAACACCTTCTGGAGGTGGTTTAATCACTTTGTATGAAATTGGCCAATCAATCTCTAGAGGACCAGTAGGTGGTGGGGAAAACGTAGAAGGCTTCTTAGCAGCACTTCCATTCGAGGAAGGATAGTCTTTGGGTCATTTTTTAGTGAAACCTATTTATATTTATATGTTGTACGCATAAGTACATAAGAGCTTCCTGACGCAGAGGGTTGTTCTGAAGTAACCATTTGAGTCTACTGAGAGGGAAAAGGATTGGTCAATACAATGGGTGCAGTTGAAGTTTCTTCAAGGAAACAATTGACATCACCACGACGTGGAAAATATTTAATGTAATGATCCTCATCGCAAATGGGACAATGATATTTCGGTTTACATTTTTCCTTATCTTCAACAGGTGGATTTTTCAGTTTTTCTTGTGGTTGGGTAGTTTGTTTTTTTTTCCTTTTCCTTTTTTTCTTATTTCCAATTTTAGCGGTTGGTGTAGATTGAACCATGTTCACCTCATAAGTATTACTAGAATGAATGGCAAGAGGTGCAATATTTGGAGTATTCGTAGTGGTGAGAGTTGGCTTGGGATTGGGAATTGTGGTAGAAGTATTACTTTTAGTCTCTTGATTAATAAAACCAATAACACCATCAACAACGTGAGATTCCGCAGCAGGTGTTGGGGCTGGATTTGTCAATTAGCGAGGAGAATGAAAAATCATTTCATATAATGTGTTAGTCTGAGAATATACCAAATCAAGATACTAGGCATGAATAATGGCTTGTTCCTCAGTAACTACTCCTCCCATAGAAACATCTCAAGTGATAGGTCCTAGAAGTGATTTAGTGAACCATTCATCTTACAATTGATCACGAATGTGAGTTTCAATTAATCGTCTTCGCCTTCTCCACTCATGAATGCAATCGAAAATATGGGTAGAGGTAGTTTGTCAAAGTGATGTATAAAATCTCAGTACATGTTTCATATCGAATAAGTAGTTGAAAATGTGTGAGGAATTCCATGGCTAATGAATTAAAGTCACGGAAGAATCCTCCAGGTAATTCAATGTACCACTTAGTTGTGGTTCCCATAAGAGTTCTTTGAAAAAGACATAAACATATAGAATAATCCATCAATGAATTTGATGAACACCAAAGATGGAAAGTCATAACATGATTATTAGGATCATATACCGCTTTACCATCGAACTTTCGAATATCCGACGGTAATTTGGTAGGAATAACTGGCCAAAAAGGAGAGTGTGAAATGGGCTCATTCATTAATCTAGACAAATCTGGTAAATCCAAAGTGGCTAAAAATGGAAACTGGCGATTAACTTATCGATACTGGTAACTTTGAGGAGGAAGTCCCATTAGAATACCGGTAGGACCATAAGCAGCGTGTAAAGGTGCATTAGTGCATTATATATTGATCCTATTGCATGTTTCTCTTAGGGATTTTGGGACATATAAGTAGGATTAACCTATGGATTAAGCATCCCTCCTTGAGGAGGAATACCCATTTGAACAAGTTGACTCCATGTAGGGTTCACGGTTCCTGGAAAAGGTTGCCTAGGATTAAGACCTGGGAAAACAGGGTTAGAAGGTCCAGCATGGGTAGTTCCAGGAAAACATTTCCCAGCATTAGAACCTGGTAAAACAGGGTTAGAAAGACCTGCATAATGGTTTCCTTCAACTGAAGGGCCCGCCAAGGTAGCTTATCAAGGTTGTTGTTGTGTTCCAAGATTCCAAGATGGTCCTACAACTTGTGATCTAGTAAAAGGTTGACCCATAATAAGGTTTGGTCCACCAGCTAAAGGTTGCCCCCCAGCTGGAATTTGTGTCCCAAGAGAAAACTGAGATCCAGAAGGGTGTAAACCACTTTGTCCTCCAAGAGGGTTCGATGCACCTAGTGAAATCCGAGTAGAAATAGGAATTCGTCCACTAAGAGCATTATATCCGAGAGGAAGTGACTGAGATGTCGAAGATCTACTAGATTGAATGGTAGATTTTTTGCAATCATCATGGCAATATTCAATTGACTAGAAAGGACAAGACCTGTCCCACTTAATACCTGACCTGAGATAGTAGCAGTATTACCTATTTTTCCTACATGATGACAAAGGAAAAGGTTTTAGGAAGTGGTGACCGCACTAGTAACAACAAGGGTAAGTGGTGTAGTAAAAGAGGTGGGAATGATCCTGGAAATGAAGCTAGGACGAATGCTCTTTCTACTGCTTATGAAAGCTATGGCAAGTGAGGATGGGAAGAAAGGTTCAACTGGTGCTTCTGAAAATGCTTCTGGAAATGATACTGGGAATAAAGGGGTAAGTGGTGTGGTAAAAGATGGTTGAATGATACTCAACCTATCAAAAATATCACAAGCCGAGGGAGTTCACCATAAAGGATGAACTAAAGTTCTACTTGGATATAACATGCCAGAGGTCTGAACTGGGGTTGTGAATCCTTCACTTAGACCAGGTTGTCCTGCTTCCATGTTTTCTTATTCAAAAGGCCTCAACGGTAATCTAAGATAATCTTCAATTACAATATCTCTTAAAGAATTTATTGAGACTAAAAGTGGAACAAATGTATTAGTTAATGGTGGATTTGCAAGAGGGACAAAACCTTCATGAGAACTTGTGATAACTCCCTTAGAACGTTCAATAAAAGGAGTAGAAACACTCCTAGTGTCATATTAATTCCCTTCATCAACAATATCTCCACGAGAAGTATCTTTTGGTGAATGGGGAGGTATTGGTTGATAATCTTTGGGAGGCAATACCTGCATCCTACATGATCGACGAAGGCCATCGTCGGCCATGGTAGAAAAGGTAGAAAAGTTAAATCCCACTATAGAAAATAGACAACACATAGCTAACAAACTAGGAAGAAAATCATGCAAACAAAAATTTTCATAATGAACACACTAGTTGGTGATGAAATTCAATGTCATGAGAGAAATGTGAAAAGGGATAGGGTAGAGCGGGTGGACCAGTTACGTTGGAAAACTTCTTAACAAACTTACGCATGGTCCAAGTTCTCTCATGGAAGAACTGTGGGTTACCCTCCAAGGAGCCCAAGTGAGTTTGACCAACGTCTGACCTAGGTACAACATAGACTTTCCCCTCTGTTGTCACCTTGTTATAAGTTTACCACTTACAACACCCAAGACTGGGGAAAAGTCAACAGTTGGGTATACACGCAAGAGCAAGGTCAAAATCTAAAATTCTCTTAAGAAGTGCCTCATACTGAGGTAAGAACTCCCAAGTGATCCCCAAGTGATCCCCAAGTGTCTAATGACACTGTTTGTAATACGTGTAGACCAACAAAGCGGGGTTAGTTACTCCACTAATCCCAATGTGACCTCGTGATTTACCCTTGTGTGAGAAGGGTTTCCCAGGATAGAGATGTGGTAATTGGATTTATCTCCCTAAGATAAGATCCAATGTTTGTTTGACATCTTTAGAGAGTTTTCCTTGCCACCTATTCCAAAGCTCTACACCTAATATAATGTTGGTGTGCTACTAGATAAAAAAGTATCGAATGAATTTTATTAGCACTTGGTCTTAAGGGATGTTGTTTTACTCAAAAGGATGCGGAAGTGAGATTGATGATGTTCGACCTGGACTCAAAATATCATGCAATAAGATATGAAATGAAACTTTCATTCGATGAATCCTAATTACATGAGAGAGAGAATGTACTTTTCTTTTGAAACACAAAACATAAAATACAATTCTTTCCAATAAAGATCCCAATATTTTCCCAAAACAATCAATGACTTAATGATTCTAATTGAGCCTAAAAGTCTAACTGCATAAACTTTCTCCTCCTCATTTTAAAATGAAAATAAAAGTAATTCCACTTAAGTTTTTTCTTTTTCAATGAATATATGAAAGTTTGTAAGGTAAGAAACAAAAGATTCTTCAAGGGAAAAAATGCATCCACAACTCAAGACTTAACAAAAAGATACAATAACTTCCACAGTGATATTTCCAAAACTACAAAGATATTCCAAATGCAAAGCAAAAGATAGAAGAACTTAATTTTTTTAAAACAAAAGCCTCATCACAAAAGACAAGAGAAAATCATTCAATAAAACACTTTGACAAAAGCAATTACACTACAACAAAGCAAGGCATTAGCGCCTAGATTAGTGCCAGAATTTAGTGCATTTGAGTGCATGAATTAGGCCCATTGGATGGCACTAAACGACGTCTTCACCTGGCCACCAGATTTAGCACCTAGTTTTTCTTCTGCTTTAGCCCCTGGTTTTTCTCATGTTTTAACGCCCAGTTTTGCTCCTAGTTTAGTGCCTAGTTTTGCTCTTGGTTTAGCACCGAACCTAAGATATATCTCCCTAAATAGCGCCAAAAATAGCTCATTGTTTAGCACGCCATTTAGCTCCTAATTCAGCACCTAATTTAGTTCATAATTTAGCACCTAATTTAACACCCAACTTAGCTTTGGATTTAGCGCATGGTTTAGCACCTAGTTTAACACCTAGTTTTGCGCTTGGTTTAGTTCCTAGTTTTGCACCTAGTTTTGCTCCTAGTTTGCGTCTAGTTTAGCTCCAGTTGTGGTGCCTAATTTAGCTCTTGGTTTAGCACCTAGTTTAGCTCAAGGTGCAGTTCCTAGTTTAGCTCATGGTTTAGCACCTAGTTTAGCTCCTAGTTTAGCGCCTAGTTTAGCTCCAGGTGTGGCGCCTAATTATTTATCTCCTAGTTTAGCACCTAGTTTAGCTCCAGGTGTGGCACCTAGTTTAGCTTCTAATCATACTTCTTGTTTTGCTTCTAGTGTAATGTTAAAAATAATTTCTAGTTTGGCTTCCAAATTAACGCCAAGATGTGCTTCCATTATTGCATCTTTTTTTGCTTCTAGAATTGCTTCCTTATTAGCTCCATGGTTTGTTTCCTTTTAGTTCCAAGGTTTGTTTCATTTTTAGCATCTAGTTTTACTTATTTTTTAAGTTCAGGGTTTGCTTGCTTTTAGTGTTGGGATTTTCTTCTTCATTAGCATCCATTTTTGCTTCTTGTTATGCAACCAATTTATCTTCCTACTTATATCCATAAATAGCTCCAAGTATGGCTTCAAATTTAATGTTGAGTTTTACTTCCATTTTAGAGCCACATTTTTCTACCATTTTAACAACTCATGTTGCGTCCTTTATAGCTTCCTTTAGTAATTTAACTTTTTTTTATTTCAATTTAATTAGAAAAATATATCATGTATCTTAAAAAACTTATATTATTATAGAGTAAGTCATATTGCATTTGAAGTATTTTATATAATAGTTTTTATAAAAAAAAATTAAGAAATTGAACATCTATACAAACTAACAACATCATTATACTTATTAAATCTCCATCTAAATAAAATCTACAACATACAGTGTATATAAAATAACAAGATAATGATTATAACATGATCATCATCTATAATTAAAACTAGTCAAATATATCAATATTAGATAAGTATCATGTCAAACAACATATATCTTTAATACTGATAAGATCATCATTATATATAACTACAACAAGTGAAAGTCAAATATAACAGTAGATCAATAACATTTCAAAATGATACATGACCAACAATCGATGTAAGTTAAAATGATATATGTCCAAATGATAAATTATGTAACTCAAAATAATACATGTCAAAATGACACAAGTCAAGAAATCGATGTAAGTTAAAATGATACATGTCCAAATGATAAATTATGTAACTCAAAATAATACATGTCAAAATGACACAAGTCAAGAAGATATATTTCCAAATGATATAAGTAAAAACGATAAATGTCAAAATGATAAAAGTATTGCAAGTGAAAATGATACATATGATAGTAAACATGAAAATAGGCATCATAACGATATATCATCAATGATCCATGATGGAGTCTATATGATCAATGTCATTGGTTACTACTAGCAACTAAGTCATCATCATTATCTTAATCATCATCAATGTGGTCATCATCGTCATCATTCACAGTGTCTTCTTCATTTTCCTCATCATCATCATCTCTCATGTCTATATCAAATGTATTATAATCTGAATCTATCTCATGAGGATCAACTGGATCTTCTGAAAGACCCATGCTCTGCAAAAAAGAACATTCAAAATGAAAAATTATTATTTATTTCATGCAATATTTAATTGTTGTGTTATATTTCTAAGATTACAACATACGAAATGAAACCATAATCATATTACATCATATCAAAGTGCACATACCATAATAAAATTTTAAATAAATTACAAATAAGAAGTCATTTCAATTATGTAAAACATGCAACATTCAAATAAACGTTAGTAAAGATCGTAAAAAAAATAGTAATACATTTTAACCGTCAATTGTAAATTCTATTACATACTCGTAAGTGCCAACCCTCTCCATTTTGTGCTATATATGATTATGTTTTCCTATAAAAATCATTTGAGAGTTAATTGGTCTATATATCTTATTCTCTTATATTTCACAAATGAATATTTTTTTAGGACATTTTGGCCCACTGTAATATGCTTCAAAGGTCCTTTGAGAATTAACTAGTTTATAGGTAATTTTGAAGATGCTCTCGATACTCATTCAACTACACCACATCTAAATGTCAATCCTTCCAAAGAAAAAATTCAATACATCAAGCCCTAAAGGGTTGAAAATTATGACAAAAATGTAATAAAAGGTGTCAAGGTGTATTGTCTTGCCTTGCCATGCCATGCATTGTCATTCCATGTCTTGTCATGCCTTTCTTTTGCATGTCTTGCATTGCCATGCCTTGAATTACCTTTCCTTGCCATGCATTTTATTAACTTACCATGCCTTATCTTTCCATGCCTTGCCTTGCCATGCCATGTCATGCCTTGCCTTGCCATGTCATGTCATGCCATCCCTTGCCTTGTCATTCCATGCATTACCTTCCCTTTCCATTCCATGCATTGTCTTGCCTTTCCATGCCATGCCATGCCATGTCTTGCTATCGTATGATATGCATATCCATGCCATGCCCCTCCATACCATGCTTTGAAATGCCATGCCTTGCATTCACTTGTCATGCTTTGTCTTTCAATACCATTCCTTTCCATATCATTCTTTGCCTTGCCATGCTATGTCATGCCTTGCCATGTCATGCCATGCCTTTCATTGCCTTGCCTTATAATTCAATGCCATGCATTGTCTTTGCATGTCTTTCCTTACCACGCCATGAATTGTTATGGTACTCCATGCCTTTCCATATCGCACCATGATAGGATTTCAGCGAAAACACCCCACTTCCGGATACCATGCCTCAAAAGTTGTTTTACTCATTGATTTCGAGAACTAGTGTTTTGTTCAGTTTGAAGCAATGCAACATTTGGATTAAGGGGTCCAATTTATGAAACTGTCCCTCGGGAGCATATGGATAATGTGGTCACCTATTCCATGCCTAAACAATCTTCCAGCATCTCACAAAACTTAAAAATGTTACTTTGTTAGGTTTTTATGCCCTGAGGAGGAATTGGCCAAGAGTCCTCGAAATGGTTTGGGATGCGACACAAAAATAGAAATATAATGAAAACCAAAACTCAGATTGATGAACCATCGTCTCCATTGTATTCCTGGCATAGGATTTTAGCTAGATCACCCCTCTCGGGTCCCATGCCTTAGAAGTTGTTTTTTTTATCGATTTTGAGAACTAGGATTTTGCTCAATAAAAAGCAAAGCAACATTTGGATTTAGGGGTCCAATTTATGAAACCATGCCTCGAGAGCAGATGGACAATGTGGTCACCTATTCCATGCCTAAAAAATCTTGCAGCATCTCACGAAACTCAAAAATGTTGCTCTGTTAGGTTTTTATGCCCTGAGGAGGAATTGGCCAAGAGTCCCCGAAATGGTTTGGGATGTGACTTCCAACTGGGCATATAAAAAAATCGAAACTTGGATTGAGGAACCATCATCTCTGTCGGATTCCTGGAATAGGATTTTAGTTAGATCACCACTCACTCTCGTGTCTCATGCCTCAGAAGTTGTTTTTTTTCATCGATTTTGAGAACTAGGGTTTTGCTCAGTAAGAAATAATGCAACATTTGGATTTAGGGGTCCAATTTATGAAACCATGCCTCGGGAGCGGATGGACAATGTAGTCACCTATTCCATGCCTAAACAAGCTTGCAACATCTCATGGAACTAAAAAATGTTTCTCTGTTAGGTTTTTATTCCCTGAGGAGGAATTGGTCAAGAGTCCCCGAAATGGTTTGGGATACGACTTGCAACTGGGCATATAACGAAAATCAAGACTCGAATAGAGGAACAGTCATCTTATTTGGATTCTTGGCATAGGATTTCAACTAGAGAACTCCTCACTCTCAGGTCCAATGCCTCGAAAGTTGTTTTTTTCATCGATTTTGAGAACTAGGGTTTTGCTCAGTAAGAAGCAATGCAACATTTAGATTTAGGTGTCCAATTTATGAAACCATGCATCGGGAGAAAATGGACAATGTAGTCACCTAGTCCATTCCTAAACAACCTTGCAGCATTTCACGAAACTCAAAAATGTTGCTCCGTTAGGTTTTTATGCCCTGTGGAGGAATTGGCCAAGAATCCCTGAAATGCTTTGGGATGCGACTTGCAACTGGGCATAAAATGAAAATCGAGACTCGGATTGAGGAACCGTCGAATCTGATGATTATTATGATAGGATTTCAGCTAGGGAACCCCTCACTCTTGGGTGTCATGCCTCAAAAGTTGCTTTACTCATTGATTTCGAGAACTAGTGTTTTGTTCAATTTGTAACAATGCAACATTTGGGTTAAGGGGTCCAATTTATGAAACTGTCCATCGAGAGCGGATGGATAATGTGGTCACCTATTCTATGCCTAAACAATCTTATGGCATCTCACAGAACTCAAAAATGTTGCTCTGTTAGATTTTTATGCCCCGATGATGAATTGGCCAAGAGTACCTGAAATGGTTTAGGATGTGACTTGCAACTAGGCATATAACAAAAACCAAGACTCGGATTGAGGAACCGTCGTCTCCATTGGATTCCTAGCATAGGATTTCAACTAGAGCACTCCTCACTCACGAGTCTAATGCCTTGAAAGTTGTTTTTTTCATCAATTTTGAGAACTAGGGTTTTGCTTAGTAAGAAGTGATGCAACAATTGGATTTAGGGGTCCAATTTATGAAACCATTCCTCGGGAGAAGGTGGGAAATATGCTCACCTAGGCCATGCCTAAACAAGATTGTAGCATCTCACGAAACTCAAAAATGATGCTTCATTAGTTTTTTATGCCCTGTGGAGGAATTGGCCAA
Source organism: Picea sitchensis (assembly GCA_010110895.2). Taxonomy (NCBI): domain Eukaryota; kingdom Viridiplantae; phylum Streptophyta; class Pinopsida; order Pinales; family Pinaceae; genus Picea; species Picea sitchensis. The sequence continues at coordinate 56,445 of SNQJ01S0009354.1, forward strand.
GAGTGTCTAAAATGGTTTGGGATGTGACTTGCAACTAGGCATAAAATGAAAATCGAGACTCGAACTGAGGAACCGTCGACTCTGATGGTTACTGTGATAGGATTTCAGGTAGAGCACCCCACTCCCGAGTGCCATGCCTCGGAAGATTTTTTACTCATTGATTTCGAGAACTAGTGTTTTGCTTAAGTTTGAAACAACGCAGAATTTGGATTAAGGGGTCCAATTTATGAAACCATCCATCGGGAGAAAATGGATAATGTGGTCACCTATTCCATAACTAAACAAGCTTGCAACATCTCACAACATTCAAAAATGTTGCTCTGTTAGGTTTGTATGCCCTCGGGAGGAATTGGCTAAGAGTCCCCGAAAATGGTTTTGGATGTGACTTGCAACTCGGCATATAACAAAAACCAAGACTCTGATTGAGGAATCGTCATCTCCGTTGTATTCCTGGCATAGTATTTAAACTAGATCACCCCTCAATCCCGGGTCTCATGCCTCGAAAGTTGTTTTTCATCAATGTGGTCACTTAGTCCATGCTTAAACAAGCTTGTAGCATCTCATAGAACTCAAAAAAGTTGCTCTGTTAGGTTTTTATGCCTTGAGGAGAAATTGGCCAAGAGTCCCCAAAATGGTTTGGGATGCGACTTGCAACTCGACATATAACGAAAACCAAGACTATGATTGAGTAACTGTCATCTTCGTTGTATTCCTGGCATACTATTTCCGTTAGAGCACCCCACTCCCAGGTCCCATGCCTCGAAAATTGTTTTTTCATCAATTTGGAGAACTAGGGTTTTGCTCAGTAAGAAGTAATGCAACATTTGGATTTAGGGGTCCAATTTATGAAACCACGCCTCTAGAGCGGATGGACAATGTGTTCACCTAGTCCATGCCTAAACAAGATTGCAACATCTCACGGAACTCAAAAATGTTGGTCCACTAGGTTTTTATGCCCTGAGGACGAATTGGCCAAGAGTCTCTGAAATGGTTTGGGATGCTAATTGCAATTGGGCATATAACGAAAACCGAGACTCAAATTGAAGAACCGTTATCTCTGTTGGATTCCTAGCATAGGATTTCAGTTAGATCACCCCTCACTTTTGGGTCCAATGCCTCGAAAGTTGTTTTTTTCCTCGTTTTGAGAACTAGGGTTTTTTTAATTAATAAACAATGCACCAATTGGATTTAGTAAGAAGCAATGCAACATTTGGATTTAGTAACAAGCAATGCAACATTTGGATTTAGGGGTCCAATTTATGAAACCATTCCTCAAAAGAGGATGGACAATGCCTCGAAAGTAGTTTTTTTTATCGTTTTGAGAACTAGGGTTTTTCTAAGTAAGAAACAATGAAACATTTGAATTTAGGGATCCAATTTATGAAACCATACCTCAGGAGCGAATGGACAATGTGGTCACCTAGTCCATGCCTAAAAAAGCTTGCAGCATCTCATGAAACTCAAAAATGCTACTTCATTAAGTTTTTATGCCCCGAGGAGGAATTGGCCAAGAGTCCCTGAAATGGTATAAAACAAAAACCGAGACTCAGATTGAGGAACCATAGACTCCAATAGATTACTGGGATAGGATTTCAGCTAGAGAACCCTTCACTCACAGATGTCATGCCTCGGAATTTGTTTTACTCATTAATTTCGAGAACTAGTGTTTTGTTCAGTTTGAAGCAATACAACATCTGGATTAAGGGATCTAATTTATGAAATCGTCCCTCAAGTGTGGATGGATAATGTATCACCTAGTCCATCCATGAACAATCTTGCAACATCTCACAGAACTCAAAAATGTTGCTCTATTAGGTTTGTATGCTCTGAGGAGGAATTGGCCAAGAGTCCCCAAAATGGTTTGTGAATCGACTTGCAACTTGGCATGTAACTAAAACCAAGACTTGGATTAAAGAACCTTCATCTTCGTTGTATTCTTGGCATAGGATTTCATCTAAAGCACCCCTCACTATCGGGTCCCATGCCTCGAAAGTTGTTTTTTCATCGATTTGGAGAACTAGGGTTTTGTCAGTAAGAAGCAATGCAACATTTGGATTTAGGGGTCCAATTTATGAAACCATGTCTCGGGAGATGATAGAGAATGTGGTCACCTAGTCCATGCCTAAACAAGTTTGCAACATCTCATGGAACTCAAAAATGTTTCTTCGTTAGGTTTTTATGCCCCGAGGAGGAATTGGCCAAGAGTCCCTGAAATGGTTTAGGATGTGACTTGCAACTGGAAATATAACGAAAATTGAGACTCAGATAGAGGAATTGTCATCTCCATTGGATTCTTGGCATAGGAATTTAACTAAATTACCCCTCACTCCCAGGTCCCATGCCTCGAAAGTTGTTTTTTTCATCGATTTTGAGAACTAGGGTTTTGTTGAGTAAGAAGCAAAACAACATTTGGATTTAGGGGTCCAATTTATGAAACCATGCCTCATGAGCGGATGGACAATGAGGTCACATAGTCCATGTCTAAACAAGCTTACAACATCTGATAGAACTCAAAAATATTACTCTATTAGGTTTTTATGCCTTGAGGAGGAATTGGTCAAGAGTCCCTAAAATGGTTTGGGATGCGACTTGCAATTGGGCATATAACAAAAACTGAGATTCAAATTGAGGAACCGTCATGTCCGTTGGATTTCTAGCATAGGATTTCATCTACATCACCCCTCACTCTCGGGTCTAATGCCTCAGAAGTTGTTTTTTCATCAATTTTGAGAACTAGGGTTTTTCTCAGTAAGAAGCAATGCAACTTTTGGAAGTGGTCTTTCATTGCCTTGCTTGCCATGCCATGCATTGTCTTTCCTTGTCATTCCATGCATTTCCTTTGCATGCCTTTCCTTTTCATGTCATGCATTTCTATGTCATTCCTTGTTATGGTATGCCATGCCTTTCCATATCATACCATGATAGAATTTCAGCTAGAGCACCCCTCACTCCCGAATGCCATTCCTCGTAAGTTGTTTTACTCATTGATTTCGAAAACTAGTTTTTTGTTCGGTTTAAAGCAATGCAGCATTTGAATTAAGGGTTCCAATTTATGAAACCATCCCTCATGAGCGGATGGATAACGTGGTCACATATTCTATGCCTAAACAAACGTGCAACATCTCACGGAACTAAAAAATGCTACTCTGTTAGGTTTTTTGCCTCGAGGAGGAATTAGCCAAGAGTCCCTGAAATGGTTTGGGATGCAACTTGCAACTGGGCATATAACGAAAATAGAGACTCGTATTGAGGAACTGTCATCTCAATTGGATTCCTGGAAAATCACCCCTCACTCTCGGGTCCCATGCCTTGGAAGTTGTTTTTTTCATCGATTTTGAGAACTAGGGTTTTTCTCAGCAAGAAGCAAAGCAACATTTAGATTTAGGGGTCCAACTTATGAAACCATGCCTCTGGAGCGGATGGATAATGTGGCCAACTAATCCATGCCTAAACAAGCTTGCAAAATCTCACGGAACTCAAAAATGTTGTTTCGTTAGGTTTTTATGCCCTGTGGAGGAATTGGCCAAGAGTCTCTTAAATGGTTTCGCATACGACTTGCAACTGGGCATAAATTGAAAGTGTGTCTCGGATTAAGGAATCGTCGAATCCAATGGATTACTGAGATAGGATTTCAGCTATATCACCTTGTTGTTGCACAGTTTGTAGTTAGGATAAAAGATGGATGAACAGAGGTTAAACTGGAGTAACTGAACCAATCCCACCCATTGCCACCTCGATGGGGAGGTTCTTTCTATTTAAGGAGGTAAGGCCCAGGGGAGACGTCCCCGATGACCTAGGGTTTTGAGAAGGCAAAAGGTTTAGCAAGGCTAAGTGATAATAATTCCCCTCACAAGTCACCACCTGATCAGAATGTCCTGGCTTATAACCAATAAAGGTAACTAGAAGTAATAACCAATAAGAGTACCTTCTTGAGACAAAGCAACAAGAAACTATATGTGCAAGTCTGCTTGTTGGTTAGTACTTCATATAATAAATGACCTTTCTGATGATAAGCAATTGAGCAGTAATATTGATGAAGTAAATCAATGTTTATACAATAGCAATCATTACACAAGATCACTTCACAATAAATGTTGATGAAACTTTGTCATTCAATATAACAATATCAATACTTTAGAAACAATGCCTTAACCAATCATTCAACTGCTTTGAAAATTAAAATGAAAGTTGCACAGAGGTGTTTATAGCAATAAAGGGTGACGACAGCAATGAGTTAGTAAGGTCAGTTTAGGCTAGGGTTAGAAAAGTTAGTAATCGCTCAAAGTGTTTGGTTGTTTGTATGATCAAGGGTACTCAAACGATGGCGTTCTAACCAGTGCCTTAATAGGGCATATGGAGTCAAAGAGGCAACAAAAATTGAAGGACTTGAAATGATAATGAAGGGACAAAGACAAGAGGGGTAAGTGTTGAGGTGTTGCTAAAGCAAGGCCTCAAAAACGAAACCCTAGGGGAGAGAGGGTCACTATGGTGTATAAACCCTAGGCCTCAGTGCTCTCTCCTCCTTCTTTAGCTCAATGGAAGAAACGAATAGCTTGAAAAAAGATTGATCTTAAGACAAGAGGTTTTGTGAGTGATGTGTTTCTAAAGCAAGGCTTCACTAGACAAACCCTAGGGAAAAACAACTCACTAGGCGTAGGCTACCCTAGGCCTTGGTGTGTTTTTCTCCTTCTTAGCTCAACAAGAGTAAAACGGCTAGGTTAGAAGAAAGGATAGAGTGTTGCTATGGCAAGGCTCTATCTCTCTTCAACAAAATCAAATAGCTCTTGACTTGGTAGGGACATGAGACAAGGACCTTTAGCATGTGCTTGTCACCTAGTCTTTAATTCAGCAAATCATAATATAAATGCAAGAAAACAACACTACAACCATTCAATCAAGAATTTTTGGAGAAATTTACTTACATTTAACCAAGAAATCACATAGCCATACCCTAGTGGTAAACCTTCCACCAAGAAGAAATGCAAAAAATGCCAAAAAAGTCTTCTTTCAATAAGTGTGCCTCAAAATTTCAGCCAATAACCCTAAGAAGGGCCCAAATTTAAAACCTCACCAAGTGGTGAGTGAAAGATATTGAATAAATGAGAGTGAAAACCCTCAATATATAGTGTATCAATGACCTAAATTACATTTTAGGTCATTAAAAAGGCCGACAAGGCTAAAATACCAAACTAACTCATATTGTTTTACATTAAATGTTCAAAATTAAAACCCTAATCAAGCAATAAAGAGACATCATCCCCTTCTTAGGGTGACGTTAGCCCCTTTTAGGGCAAATGCAACCTCATGGAGTGAAACGTTAGCCCTCCTTGGGCTTTTCCATGCTGCCACACTGCCAAAACTGTCAAAGTTGTCTACCAAAATGTCCATACTACTGGGTGACGTCATGTGCATCCTAGGAGACGTCTTGGGCCTTCCTAGGCCAACATTCTTGTGGAGAGGGCTCAACCCCTCTAGGTACAGGTCTATCCAGCTGCCTCTGGTGGATTCTTCTACTCATCCCTGGTAAAAATGCTCTGCCCTGTCTTTGCCCCTTATCGGGGTCTCAGCATCCATCGGGTCAGATCTTCATCCCCATGGAGGTCCGAACTAATCATCTCCCCATGTGTACCTATCCAACATGGTACCTGTCCATCGGGCATGATCCTGCATATCAATAGCTACGCCCTCCATGGGCTCATTAGTCATAGTGATCATAGCAATGTCAATCACATCTCTTCATCAATATTAGTAAACATGTGCATAAAACCCCTATTACCCTAGTTAAATGCTCAAAGACATTATACAAGTCTACAATACAAGTTTAGAGAAAGTGACATGGTGCCCTATTGGGCTAGTGTCCACTGGCAAAGGAAAGTTTCCGGAAAAGACTAAATCTGAGTCATGTAAGTGGGTGAGGTGGATAAGGGATGTCCTGATAATGGGTGCAGTGAAAGCAGGGAAATGCAGAACTTTACCTGTGGGTGCCTTTGTAGAAAGCGAGTTGTACTTGTCATGCATGCAATTGTTTCCAAGCCCACTCATGCATTTATTCTTTCTTCTTTGTTCATTTTTTCTTTCAAGACGCTAATCAAGGGACACTGCCCTAGCATAGTGACCAGTGGTGGCAGCGTTACCCACAAGTACTTTCACAGAAATGAGAAGGTTGGCTCATGATGAGACCCCCTTTCTCTTGTCCATACAACCAAGAGTCACTACCCTAGCATGGTAACCAACTGCTAGTAGTGTCATACTACTAGGTACCCATGGACCTAATAGGTTGGCTCGTGAAAAGACCCACCCATCCTCTCACTAAGTCTTGTTTTATTATTTTTATGGGTCCCTCTTGTTTCTTTCTAAGAAGCCTTTTACTGCTTTCTCGGGGATCCTTAGGCGAAGAATATCGAGGTTTTATTCTTAGGCTTTTATCTTTTGCCATCTTGCTTTCACCTTCTAGGCCTTTAGCCAACCCAAGGCAAGGTGCAACCCTTAAATGATTGGCCAACCCAATGCCCGGACAAATGTAATGGGGTAGATGAGCGGGAAGCAAGATGAAAAAGTGGTAATATGACGAGAGCGGATGATGACTTTTCAGAAATCCCCCCAGTGGAAAACCAAAAACCTATGGGCACAGGCTTACTAGGGCATCTTGTCATTCCCCCCAAACATGGTCAAGTGGACAAGTATAAGATCCAAGCATTTGTTAGAAACAAAAGGAATTAAATGCACATATTTAAAGGTTTTGAGGATCAGAGTGACACATACCATGATACCATGACTCATTACCTCATGGAGCAAGAACCATCTCTGATACAAGACCAAGCCGAAGGTGATGGATGCTACTGTTGCTGACAAAATTAAGGCGTTGAAAGGGAGAAAAGATGGGCCCTCCAAGGCCATGCTTAAGTCGATCTGGCTCTCGGTACTCCATGTCTAGGACCTGTGGGCCTCGAGACATAATGTCCTAGTTATCCCTAAAAGTGGGAATAACACACCCCTCACTCCCGGGTCCCATGCCTTGGAAGTTGCTTTACTCATTGATTTTGAGAACTAGTGTTTTACTCAGTTTGAAGAAATGCAACATTTGGATTAAGGGGTTTAATTTATGAAACCATCCCTCGAGAGTGGTTGGATAATGTGGTCACCTAGTCCATCCCTAAACAAGCTTGCAACATCTCACGAAACTAAAAAATGTTTCTCTGTCAGGTTTTTATGCCCTGAGAAAGAATTATCCAAGAGTCTCCAAAATGGTTTGGGATGTGACTTGCAACTGGGAATATAACGAAAACTGAGACTGGAATTGAGGAATCGTCATCTCAATTGGATTATTGGCATAGGATTTCAACTAGAGCACCCCTTACTCATGGGTCTAGTGCCTAAGAAGTTTTTGTTTCATAGGTTTTTGGAACTAAGGTTTTGCTTAGTAAGAAGCAATGCAACATTTCGATTTAGGGGTCCAATTTATGAAACCATGCATCGGAAGAAAATGGAAAATGGGGTCGCCTAGTCCATGCCTAAACAAGCTTGTTGCATCTCACGAAACTCAAAAATGTTGCTCTGTTAGGTTTTTATGCCATGTGGAGGAATTGACCAAGAGTGTCTCAAATGGTTTGGGATGTGACTTACAACTGGGCATAAAACAAAAAATGAGACTCGGATTGAGGAACCGTCGACTCTAATGGATTACTAAGATATGATTTCAGCTAGAGCACCCCTCACTCTCGGGTTCCATACCTCGGAAGTTGTTTTACTCATTGATTTTGAGAACTAGTGTTTTTCTCAGTTTGAAGCAATGCAACATTTGGATTAAAGGGTCCAATTTATAAAACCGTCCCTCGGGAGCGGATGGATAATGTGGTCATCTATTCCATGCCTAAACAAGCTTGTAACATCTCACAGAACTCAAAAATGCTACTCCGTTAGGTTTTTATGCCCTGAGGAGGAATTGACCAAGAGTGCATGAAATAGTTTGGGATGAGACTTGCAACTAGGCATAAAACGAAAACCGAGACTTGGATTGAAGAACTATCAACTCTGATGGATTACTAGGATAGGATTTTAGCTAGAGCACCCCTCACTCCCAGTTGCCATGCCTCAGAAGTTGCTTTACTCATTGATTTCGAGAACTAGTGTTTTGCTCAATTTGAAACAATACAACATTTAGATTAAGGGGTCTAATTTATGAAACAGTCACTCGAGAGCGGATGGATAATGCGGTCACCTATTCCATGCCTAAACAAACTTGCAGTATCTCACAGAACTCAAAAATGTTACTCCGTTTGGTTTTTATGCCATGAGAAGGAATTGGCCAAGAGTCCCCGAAATGGTTTGGGATGCGACTTGCAACTGGGCATATAAAGAAAACCGAGACTCAAATTGAGGAACTGTTGACTTGGTGAGTTTTCGTCCATCAGGTCTTTGTGTTTCTTTTGTGAAATAAAGTTTGGGTTGAGTAGTGGGTCATGGACCATGATGAGAACCCTTTCGAATTCATCATTGTCTTCACTTTGTTTTTTCTTTAGAAAGAGGAAGAAGTCATCTATGTATGTGTTGATGGAGTTGATATTGCACCAAGTATGCACTTCCTGCCAAATGTCCTTGGTAGTCTAGGTATAATGCAATGGGTTTATCTCACAGGGTCTCAACTTTGAGAACATGTGACATAGCACACATTTGGTGACATGACATAGTACCAAATTATTTGAATGAAATAATTATTTTTCTCACCATAGTTGTTGTGCCATAAGGGTACTTGACAACATAGAAGAAACAATTGGTTTTTTGTGTGACCAACTATTAGATAAATAGGTCATTTGTACAAGCTCATGGTATATGGCATCCTTTGATGTTGCATCATGGATCATAAAATACTTAGAATTTTATGGGAGAGCCATCGTGAAATACTTAGAATATGCTCAATATTGCGACACCTATCAAGGAACTAGAAAACCATCTTGTATGAATGAAATGTTGTTACATCTGGTAGTTGTGATACAACCATTATAAAAATGGGTAGTAACATTAACAACCCTAGACACTCAATTTAGATAACAACAATAACATAGATGCATGATGAAGAAATCTCAATAAGACTCTTAGTATCTCCTGTTGAAAATAACAATTTGAGGAACTTACCTCTCCAAACTAGTATCTCCTATTGGAAATAACAATATGAGGAACTTACACTCTCCAAACTAGGTCTAATATGTACATATAAACAACATGTTCATTGTTGCATATGGTGGGTCAAACCTATCTTCAGTTTACCTATAATATGTGCTAGTAAAGTGCATAATTAGATATCGATTCATGGGCCAAGATATGTTTATCTCAACATTTATCCTAGAGTTGGGCAGAATTGACTAAAGGGTGAGTCAACAAGTGTGGTACAAGCTTGTTGGTCCCTTCATTTTGATGGAGGATATGTTGGTACATACTCAACATACAAATAAATTTGAGTGGCATCACACATAATAAAGACCGTAAATTCAATAAAGAGTATCATAGATGGTTGTAGCCATGAAACATGATTTTATGCATGAATTTAGGTGGCTAAAGAAGTAGAGTGGTGTAAGGTGGCTAAACAAACTTGTGGGAGCTTACGAATGTCTGTTATGTTGCTCTGTTTGGATTTTATGCCCCCGAACCAAATTGGCCACATGTCCCTGAATGGATTGAGGAGATGAGTTGCAACTTGTGATAAAACTCAAACTATGACTCGGATGCATGAATCGTTAGTTGCATTGGATTCAAAGCACCGGGTTTCAACAAATGGGGCCCCTACATTATCATTCTGCTGACCAAAAAACTATTTGTTGGAGTATCTTCGATACTAGGGTTTTGGTCAATGAGGCATATTGCAATTTTTTAAGATGAGATCGATTTTCAAGAACACTTTGACGGGCATTTTTGGCTAGTGTAGTCGCATAGGACTTGTCCAAATAGACTTTCGGTAGCTTACGAAACTCCGTTATGCTGCTCGGTTTGTATTTTATGCCCCTGGGACAAATTGGTCACATGTCCTTGAATGGCTTGAGGAGGCGAGTGGAACCTATCGATAAACCTGGCATGAATTTAGGTGACGAAAGAAGTAGAGTGGTGTAAGGTTGCTAAAAAGACTTGTGGGAGCTTACAGAAGTCCATTTTTCTACTCAGTTTGGATTTTATGCCCCCAGACCAAATTGGCCACATGCCCCTGAATGGCTTGAGGAGGCGAGTTGAAACTTGAGATAAAACTCAAACCGGAACTTAGATGCATGAACTATCAGTTGCATTGGATTCATAGCATCGGGTTTCAGCTACTGGGGCCCCTACACTATCATTCTATCGATCGGAAAACCATTTTTTGCAATATCTTCGGCATTAGGGTTTTGGTCAATGAAGCATAGTGCAATTTCTGAAGGTGAGGTCGATTTTCAAGAGCACTCTGTCAAGCATTTTTTGCTAGTGTAGTTGCATGGGCTTTGCCCAAACAAACTTGCAAGAGTTTAAGGAACTCCGTTATGCTTCTCAGTTTGGATTTTATGACCCCGCACCAAATTGGCCACATGTCATTAAATGGCTTGAAGAGACAAGTTGCAACTATCAATAAAACTCAAACTGAGACTCGGATACACGAAATGTCAATTGCATTGGATCTAGGTCACCAGGTTTCAACTATTAAGGCTCCTACGCTATCATTTCGTCGACCGAAAAACCATTTGTTGGAGTATCTCCAACACTAGTGTTTTGGTCAATGAGGCATAGTGCAATTTTTTAAGAGGAGCTCGATTTTCAAAAACATTGTGTCGAGTCTTTTTGGCTAGTGCAGTCGCGTGGGCCCTGGCCAAACAGATTTGCGGGAGCTTACGAAAGTCTGTTATACTATTCGGTTTAGATTTTATGCCCCCGGACCAAATTGACCACATGTCCCTAAATGGCTTTGTTGACCGCCTCTCCAACACAGGTGGTCAACTCATGTGCCATGAAAAGATGCATCATCAGATGCCATGTTGTCGAAGACTTTTGGTTCTACATGGCAGTGTTTGGCCCCAACACTTTATTTTGTAATTGGAATTTCCACACCCCTGTGTGGGTTAATAATGTAATAGGTCTGCATGAGTCATGTCTAGGTTAGTTACCTTGGGATCAGTTCACTGGGAGAGTTCCTTTCACCGAGAGTTTTTTATCCTCGGGTTATCAATTGGGCTTTTCAGCCTTATTGGTTTCCCTTGAGTTTTTCCCTCACACTTGCAATAATTCCTCCAAAGTGGTGAACGACGTTCTAGTGGGATTATGTTTTGGTAACTATTATAGGGAACCATTGTAAATGACCATGCAAGACATCTTAGAAAGTTTCGCGGAATTCTGTTGAGTCTAAGTCAGTTTTTTTTAATTAATTAATTTTTAAATAAATTTCCCTAAGTTTGGAGGTTTAATTATTTAATTAATTAATTAATTTTGAGCAATAATTGTAAAAACTAGGTCCTTGGACTTTTGATAGGAGTATTTGTGCTCAAAAGAAATGTAATAGCACCCCCTACATCCATGGACCAAGTTTCAGCTCAGTCGGACAACTTTAGCCATGGGTTTGTCCACCCAGAGTGTCATTTAGTCTAAAACAATGATTTTAATTACTAAAGTCCAAACATGGCCAAACATGGCCAAATGTAAAAGTTGTAATAATGAGTTAGAGGATGTGAAAAGGTGAAATGATGGTTATATAAAGACCCCCTAATCATAACATGACCCTCCCAACATTTTCCAACCTTGTCTAACCCTTTTCCACTTCTCCTCAATAAAAAGTTACGCCTCCCTAGGGGGATTGACATTTTTCCTAGTGAGAAACGTTGTAACTTAGGTTTAAGTGTGTGGGGGGCTCCCTTCTCACATGCTTGACCCTCCTTTACCCCCACGTCCCCTCCTAGAGTGTTTCCACACTCTTTACCTCACATTTCACCCTCCATTCATCTCCCCATCCCAAGAGGTGCACCCTCCAAGAGGAGTTACGCCCTCCCTCTCTAGAAAATTCCAAATAATTTTTAAAATAATTATTTGTGACTCTTCACTTACCTAGCACGGATCCCATGCCTCTCACACACCCTTTTCTTAATCCCAATACATTTTTCACTCATCTACACCATAGATCTCTTGTGCAAACCCTAGATGGTGCACCCTAGCCTTGAGATCTACTCTATTGCTTGGTGGTGGACACTTGGCATTAATCCAAGAGAGGTAGGTTTGCCTCTCCAAATATAAATAGATCTCATTTCTCACTCCCAACTCACCATATCTTGAGCTATTGTTATGCTACTTGATTTTCATCTCTCTCTCTCTCCATTATTCCATTTATTTCATTCTCTTCTCTTAGGGTTTTGGAGTATTTTCTCTCCAAGATCCATTTTTCTTGAGTAATAATAAAGGAAAGCTTTCGAGGATAACTAGAGGAGCAATGCATGTTCGTATTCTTCTTATGCACATGAGGTAAACTTGTATCGATTTGCTTTGGTGGTTATATACATTGGATCCTAGGTAAAGTGTTATTTTGGTGGATTTATCAATGCATGTTCTTGTAGATTTATATGTCTTGATATGTTAGACATATAGATCTACATATTGAATATATTATCCATGTATATGTATCATCTAACAAGGGTTTTGTAGGTTTGGCTCAAAGGTTTCATTGGGAACACCTCAAGAAAAAAGGATCACTTGAAACCCAACTACACTCCAAGCTCTTTTCTCTCTTTACTCTTCATATTTATTGTTGTTCATCCACATTCATTTTCGGCTAGCATAACATCTTTAGATAGGTCAAATTTTTACACATATATACTCTCTTTTCTTGCGGAAAGTTCTTGCCCTAAAAAGCAAGGGTTTTCTTTTATTTTGGTTGGTTGTGTGTAGTAAAATCAGCAAGGATACCTTGTTGATTTGCAGGTTTCAGATTTGGTTGGGAAGGGGTATTGGCTGCCCAAAGGCATCCATACAACATTTGAAGACCCCCAAAGGGATTGGTAGCTATCTCACAACCCTCTTGTCAATTCTTAGAGTCTTGCTTGCAATTTTTCCTCTTTTTATTATTGCTTGTTGGCTTATAGTTGTGGGAGGAGAAGTGGTATGGCCTCCTCCCACGTGTGAGCCATTGGGGTAGTGTAGATCTAGATTAAGGTTTCAATTTTTAGCATTTTTGTTCTTTTTTTTAGCTAGGCCGTGAGGTTTTGGAGGTGAGGGCACCTCTCAAACCTAGGTCGTGGGGTTTGTGTCTTGTTTGGTTGATTGTTTGGATTGCTAGCTTACTTCTTAGACTCTCTCTTTCTCTCTTTACTTGGTTGCCCTAATTTATAAATTCTAAAAGAACTTAACCTAACTAAGCAAACTAAATTAATTGCCTACCTAGTTGGGAGAGGAATACCCCAATTGGTAAGGTTAAGTGGTTGATGACGTGATTAATGATCTATGGGCTAATGCTATAGTTAATTTTGTTTTAGATCAAACACATAATCATTGTCTTAAGCCTATTGGGCAACATAATAAGTAACCTAACTAGATCATTTACTTGCTTTGTTAATTTCAAGTATTTTCTTCATGCACATGTTTAAATCTTAAATGTTTAAATCTCCAAGTGCTTAAACAAGTGAATGGTTTATTTCTCTATTGCATATATCTATTGGAAGCCACTTGTTTAGGCTTGAATGTTGTTTAATGGTTAAAGAGGCAAACACACACTAAATTCTCTTTCCGTATCTTGAAGGCAAGTTGTCCTTGCTAATGCGATTTTTCTTTAATAGCAAGCTCATATGTGCATGTGATAACTTAAATCTCTTTTAACCATATGTATTTTGCTTTACATGTATTCACACTCTTAATTGCATAAGCTTGAAGCAACACATTTTTAAGCTCATAAAAGTTTCGTCCATATCACTAAATCACACTTTAAAAGTGTCTTAAAATCTTCAAAACACTCTAAAAATCACCTAAAAGTCTATCTAATCCATATATATACTTAATAGACTATTTAAGGTACCTCAGACCACCATCTTCACCATCTAAAACAGGGTTTGAGGAAAACAACGAAGGGTGTAGGCAGGGGATTGTCTCATGGTGCACAGAATGTGTCCTCTCCAGAAAGTACTCTTGTTTTGGGCTGACCTGTGAAGCTAGGGTGGCAACACTTATTGAGCATCCAACAGTTATTTGGCAATAGGAGGAGGAGGCTTTGGTGAAAGCTTAATAAAATTTGATAACTCTTAAGAAAGCTTAATAACTAAACCTTGGACTAAATCTAATAAACTACTTATGGGTTTAATATTTAAGAGTGGTGGATATTCATCTTTGATACTTGTGGTTAAATTTAAATCTCCTTTGAATGTATTGATGTTTGATATGTTGATGGTAATCTCATAAATATGATGATTTGGTGATGATGCTTTAATCATTTTGATATCCTGCACACATAAAGTAAAATGTGGTTAGCTTGCTTTTGTATCATTTGTATCTTAGCATTTTTACTTGTAAGTAACTGTGTCTAATATTCATTGGTTTATTCTTTTGTAATCTTGTAAACATATTGTAATCTACTTGTAACAAAACACCCATTAACTTAGTTGACCCCTTGCCCAATCTTTAGGCACCAGTCTTAGTTGACCTAGGAAAAGGCTGGACTTACATACTAACCCTTGCACCCTGCATTTATTGCTTGTGCATCTTAGGATTAGAATCCCCTCTAACCTTAAGAAATTAAAACTAACTCCTAGAACTTAACTTTAACACATCTAGTGACTAAGGTCTACCCCCTTTGGCTTCCCTAGGAGTAAGCCTAGACAGAAGAGGTTCCAGTCAAAGTGACAACGTGAGCTATGAACCTAAACATTGTGCCTCCAAGGACACACTAAGTGAGTCGAACTTAGCTCACATTTGCAAGTGTATAAGGATGACAACAGGCTCAAAGAGGCAAGTCACAATTCACGATAAAATTCAAACTGAGACTCACATGCACAAACCGTTAGTTGCATTGGATTAAGAGCACCGAGTTTCAGCTAGTGGGGCCCCCATGCTATCATTCTGTCATAAAAAACCATTTGTTGGAGCATCTTTGACACTAGGGTTTTGGTCAATGAGGCATAGTGCAATTTCTGAAGATGAGGTCGATTTTCAAGAACACTATGTCGAGCATTTTTTGCTAGTGTAGTCGCATGATCCTTGGCCAAACAGATTTGCAGAAGCTCATGAAACTTTGTTATGCTACTCAGTTTGGATTTTATGACCCCAGACCAAGTTGGCCACATGCCCTTAAATGGCTTGAGGAGGTGAGTGGAAAATATCGATAAAACTGGAATGAATTTATGTGAATTAAGAAGTAGAGTGGTGTAAGGTTGCTAAACAGACTTGTGAGAGCTTACGGAAGTTTGTTATGCTACTCGATTTGTATTTTATCCCCCCGGACCAATTGTCCACATGTCCTTGAATGGCTTAAGGAGGCGAGTTGCAACTCATGATAAAACTCAAACTGGGACTTGGATGCACGAACTGTTAGTTGCATTGAATTCAGAGCACTGGGTTTCATATAGTGGGGCCCCTACGCTATCATTTCGTCGATCGGAAAGTCATTTGTTGGAGTATCTCCGCTAAGGTTTTGGTCAATGAGGCATAGTGCAATTTTTGAAGATAAGGTCGATTTTCAAGAACACTCTATCAGGTGTTTTTGGCTAGCCTAGTCGCATGGGCCCTGGCCAAACAGACTTGCGAGAACTTACGAAACTCCCTTATGCTGCTCGGTTTGGATTTTATGCCCCTAGACCAAATTGGCCACATGTCCTTAAATGGCTTGAGGAGGCGAGTTGTCACTATCTATAAAACTCAAACCAGGACTCGGATGTGAGAACCGTCAGTTGCATTGGATCCGAAGCACCGGGTTTCATCTTTTGGGGCTCCTCGCAATCATTTCGTCGATCGAAAAACCATTTGTTGGAGTATCTCCAACACTAGGGTTTTGGTCAATGAGGCATAATGCAATTTTTGAAGAGGTCGATTTTCAAGAACACTGTGTCAAGTTTTTTTCGCTAGTGTAATCGCGTGGCCCTTGGCCAAAAAGACTTGCGGGAGCTTACGAAAGTTCGTTATGCTACTCGGTTTGGATTTTATGCCCACAGACCAAATTGACCACATGTCCCTAAATAGCTTGAGGAGACGAATTGCAACTCGCGATAAAACTCAAACCGAGACTCAGATGCACGAACCGTTAGTTGCATTGGATCTAGAGCATCGAGTTTCAACTATTGGGGCTCCTACGCTATCATTCTATCGGCCGAAAAACCATTTTTTGGAGTATCTCCAACACTAGGGTTTTGGTCAATGAGGCATAAGTGCAATTTCCAAAGAGTTTGATTTTCAAGAAAACTGTGTTAGGTTTTTTTGGATAGTGTAGTCGCATGGGCCTTGGCCAAACAAACTTGTGAGAGCTTATGAAAGTTTTTTATGCTACTTGGTTTGGATTTTATGGCCACGGACCAAATTGGCCACATGTCCTTGAATGGCTTGAGGAGGCGAGTGGCAACTATCGATAAAATTGGCTTGAGGTGGCTAAAGAAATATAGTGGTGTAAGGTTGCTAAATAGAGTTGTGGGAGCTTACGAAAATTTGTTATGCTACTAGGTTTGCATTTTATGCCCTCGAACCAAACTGACCACATGTATTTGAATAGCTTGAGGAGGCGAGTTGCAACTCGCGATAAAACTCAAACCGGGATTCAGATGCACGAACCGTCAGTTGCATTTGATTCAGAGCACTGGGTTTCAACTAGTGAGGCCCCTACGCTATCATTTTGTCGACTGGAAAACAATTTGTTGGAGTATCTCCGGCATTAGGGTTTTGATCAATGAGACATAATGCAATTTATGAAGATGAGGTCAATTTTCAAGAACAATCTGTCATGCATTTTTGGATAGTGTAGTCACATGGTCCTTGGCCAAATAGACTTGTGAGAGCTTATGAAACTCTGTTATGCTACTCAGTTTGGATTTTATGCCCTCGAACCAAATTGGCCACATGTCCTTGAATGACTTGAGAAGGTGAGTTGCAACTATCGATAAAACTCAAACCGGGACTCGGATGCACAAACCGTTAGTTGCATTGGATTCGGAGCACCAGGTTTCAACTATTGGAGCTCCTATGCAAACATTTCGTTGATCGAAAAACCATTTGTTGGAGTATCTCCAACACTAGGGTTTTGGTCAATGAGGCATAATGCAATTTCTAAAGAGGTCGATTTTCAAGAACATTGTGTCAAAATGTTTTTGCTAGTGTAGTCGTGTGGCCCTTAGCCAAACAGACTCGATGGAGCTTACGAAAGTTTGTTATGCTACTCAGTTTGGATTTAATGCCCACTGACCAAATTGACCACATGTCCCTAAATGGCTTGAGGAGGCGAGTTGCAACTCGCGATAAAACTAAAAACGAGACTCAAGTGCACGAACCGTCAGTTGCATTGGATTAAGAGAACCGAGTTTCAGTTAGTGGAGTCCCTACGCTATCATTTTGTCGACCGGAAAACCATTTGTTAAAGTATCTCCGGCACTAGGGTTTTGGTCAATGAGGCATAGTGCAATTTCTGAATATGTCGATTTTAAGGAACACTTTGTCGGGCGTTTTTTGCTATGGTATTGGTATTGGTATGGTATGGTATTGTATTGGTATTGATATGCATATCATTGCCAATGCATACCATTGTGGTATGCAATGGTATTGATATATGGTATGCAATGGTATGGTATTGGTATGGTATTGGCAATAGTATTGGTATGCATACCATTCCAATGCAATGGTATGCAGTGGTATTGGTATTCAATCGTATGGTATTGGTATGCATATCATTGCCAATGGTACTGGTATGGTATTGGTATGCATATCATTTCCATGCAATGGTACACAATGGTATTGGTATGGGTATGCAATGGTATGGTATCGGTTTGGTATTGGTATGCATATCATTGTCAATGAATACCATTTCCATCCAATGGTATGCAATGGTACGGTATTGTATTGTTATTGGCAATGGTATTGGTATGGTATGGTATTGGTATTGGTATTGGTATGGTATGGTATTGGTATGCATATAATTTCCAATGCATACCATTGTCAATGCATATCATTGCCAATGGTATTGGTATTGGTATGTGTTACCCCCTAGCCTAGGGATAACTAAGGAGATCGTGTCTCGAGGCCTATAGGTTCTAAGCATAGAGTGTCGAGAGCCAGACAACCTAAGCATGGCTCCGGAGGGCCCCTCTTTTCTTTAGTGCAGTCCATATACCATCATCAGTATTCATCACTCATGCTTKGTCCTGAAGTGGTAATGGGTCTTTCTCCATGAGGTTATGAGTCTAGGTATCATGGTATGTATCACTCCAATATTTAAGGCACCTGAACATGTTTCATTAATCATTTCTTGATTTCATAATGTTTTCTTGGAAATTATGCTCTTTTCCTTGTTTAAACCTGGGAGGGTGACACGGTGCCCTAGTAAGTTGATTTCCTTTTGGGATGGGTTGCTACTGGGTGGATCTTTGAAGAGTCGTTGTTCGTTCCCTCCATGCTTACCACTTTCCATCCTTATTCCTTCCATCTCCCCATCTTTTGGGCATTGGGATAGGCTACACTATGAAGTGTTGTACCTTACCTCATGGAAAGAAGGGACTAAAGGCCCAGAGAGTAAAAGTAGTTGGCAAGAGTTAAAATCCATTTTTGAAACCTTTGAGATGCTTCGCCCAAGGATTCCTGAGAAAGGAGTGAAAAGCTTCTCATTAAGAAAAGGGGAGCCACAAGATAACATAAACACTCGAGGTAGTAGTTGATAGATAGGAGGTCAATCACAAGCCATCCTATTATGACCATGAACATGTAGCGGTATGACATTACCACATATCTGGTCACCAAGCCAAGGTAGTGGCTCTTGGTTGCATAGCCAAGAGAGAGAGGGTCTCATTAGGAGCCAGCCTTCTCATTTCCATGAAATGTTTTGTGGATGACATTGTCACCTCTGGTCACTAAGACAGAACAATGGCCATTAACTATTTTTGTGTAGCATTAGAGCAAAGCAAAGATCAAAAGAAAGAAAGTTAAGAATAAAAGGCAATGATGCACATGTTTGGGTGATTTAATTATTGGATGTGATTTACATGCTATGATCCTTGTAACTTATGGACCCCTGGAGGGCGTACTTGTTGTCTCTACAGGACTTTGCTCGGTGGACATATGTTCATGCAGAGACGACCAGTTCGGACCGTCATGAGGGCCTAAAGCTCATGGATGGATGTTGAAGCCTCAATTCTGGGGAATGACAGGGGTGATTGATTTGCATGTTGAAGAAGGAATTGGTTGCCTTGGAAGGCACTCTGGCAGACCTAGACGGACGAGAGCCACCTCTCTTCACTTGGGCGATGGCTTTGAAAGGCCCAGAGACCACCTGCTTGGCCCATGACATCATCTTTTGAGGTTAGGGTTTCATGGAGATGATTTTCTGGTGAAGAAAAGGACTTGGCACAGCATTGGCACTTGGTGGCATGTTATGGCCCTAGAAGGCCAAACATTCCACTTTTTAGGGCTAGACATCCTACCTTGGATCTCAATGTCACCCTAGAAAGGGCATGACATCACCTTACTAAGGTTTTATTGATGTATTTTTGTAAAATAGAATTAAAAAGGAAAATTGATTAGGTTGACCATGTAATTTTGAACTAAAGTTAATTTTCGGGTAAATTTTGTATAAATAAACAAAAAGTGACATTCATTTTCATCATAGCTTGTCATTGTAGACAAGTAGGTCTGAAATTAGTGCCCTAGTTGGGCATACTTGGCTGAAATAGTGAGGCGCTACTCTCTTAGAGGCACATTTTTTCAACTTGGATGAAATCTTGTGAAGTGTTTTGGCAATCTAGTCTTCTTTTGCATGATTATTCTTGGTGCAAGTAAAATATGCATTTTTTTCATCTAGTTGAATGGTTAATTGTATGGTTTTATTTTCGCATATAAGATTATGAAATTGCATTCCTAATTAATGCTAGAAGTGAACGACTTAAGGTGCTACTTCTTCACTTTTTATTTGCTAAGATTCATAAGATTATTCTTCTAGTAATTGTCTAAGTTCCAAGGCCCTAAAAGTTATAGCACCTTGGAACTATTGATCAATTATTATTGCTAAGTATTTTGAATCCTAAAACATCCAAGAAGAAGGAGACACTAGGGCCTAGAAGATCTCTCCTTCTCCAAGCTTGAGGATCTAGGGAGACTTAAGGAGCTACTCTTCCTAGCCTCATTCCTCTTGGATTTGAGTATTATCATTTGTTTACAGCCCTAAAAGAGAGAGTCGCTAGCTTGACTCCATCACCCAAGAAGGCACTAGTTTCTCACCTCATCTCCTTGACAAAACTCCAAACTTCTTCTTTTACTTGATACCCTACTAATCTAACCTAATCACTGACCTAGCCTAGACTACTAACTCTTAAAGCTTGTTGCTTCTACAACCCTTGTTTTGAAGCCCTAACAAGCCTACTAACTAACTAAACTAACCCAGAATTTGCACAAGCCTAGGCACTATCACCCTAAGGCCTTGAACTACTTATTGTTGTTATTCTAAGTGCATTTTTGAAGTTGTTGTTATTGTTATCATTACTTTTACAGTCACTGTTTATAGCCCTAACAACCTACATTAACAAGAGAACTGCCCGAAAAATTGTACTAGGTAAGTTAACATCATTTGATGCCAAAATTGTATATGTTATTGCCTTTTAGAAGTACCTTTTCTGGATTAGTTTACTGTTGTCATCATTGTCAATTTGTTGTTGTTATAAGTGTTTAGACAACCCTTTGAAATGGTATTGTATTGGTAATGGTATTGGTATGGCATTGTATGGTATTGGTATTGGTATGGTATGGTATGGTATTGGTATTGGAAAGGCATAAGGGTATTGACAATGCATATTGGTATTGGTATTGGTTTTGGTATTGCATATTGGTATTGGTATGGTATAGTATCGGTATGTTATAGTATGGTATTGATGTTAGTATGGTATGGTATTGGTATTAGTATGGTATGGTATGGTATTGGTATTGGAATGCATATCATTGTCAATGCATACCATTTTCATGCAATGGTATGGTATTGGTATTGGTATTGTTGTTGGTATGCAATGGTATGGTATTTGGTATTGGTATTGGCATTCTTGGGAATTGCAAGAGAAAATGTAGCACAATGGCAATGTTATGTGGAACTTTATCTAATATTCATGTAAAGATTAGGGGTGAGGAATATAGTTTGGTTTGGTCCAATAATCATATTTTAAGATAATAGATTGCAAATATATGGTACAAAACTATGTTATGTAATGCAGAACAAGATAAAATCATTGTGGTGGAAGCCCCTTTGGAATATTAGAGCTCCTATGAAGACACATGTTTATATGTGGCTGGTGTTGAGAGACAAGTTACTTCTTTGAGATCATTTGCAAAGGAGAAGTAACCAAGGGCTTGGCATATGTTCACTTTGTAAGATGGATGATGAAGTTATCACCCATGTATTAGTGAAATCAACCTATGTTAGAAAAACTCCAATGGAAAGAAAGCTCTATGAATGTTGGATGAGAGTCCAACTTATCCAAATAGTAAGAAAATATAAATGAATTAATGAAAGGGGCAAAACCCTGCTAGGAAAACTATGTTGGTTATCAGGATCCACAAAACAAGGGCTAGTATTTCCAAACTCCATAAATTGCAAGGAACATTCCACAAGTTCATAATATTCAAAGAAAATAAAGGACAATGATGTCCAAACGAGGAGCCATTGACAAAAACTAGGGAAAAAACAAGGAAAGGGATCCTTCAGTACTATTGATACCTCGTTCTCCAGTCATATTACAAAGTCGGTCCACTTTTTATTTTGCAACATTTCTTTTTCAAAATGTGTTAGATGCCGACCATATTTGTCCTCCTATCAAAACATGGCACATGAACTAGTTAAGCTAATAGATATGTAATCATTTACTTTTTTCTAGGAAAAAAAAACATTTCACATAATAAATATACTTACAAAGATGCAGATCAAGGCTTGTAAACATTTTTTGCCACTTTGATGTGTGGCTTGGATTTTTACAAGCCTAGCTTTGGAGGCTTTGTCTTGAAACATAAACTAAGTCAATTGAACTATGCACAAATAAAATATAAAAATTGTTTAAGAAATTTGATATAATATGAGCAAATTGAAATACCTTGATACTATTCTCACCGAACTTCCTTCGTGCATCCAACTTCTCATATGATTTTACAAGTTCTTTCCGGACTTTTATACTGACATCAATTGGCCTTTTTTATCCTTATAGCTCGGGTAGGATTTTTTTTATCTTCTTTGTTTGGTTGCACCTAAATCTCTTGCAATTTTGAGACATTTGTTTTTTCACCTTTTTTACTGACCAACCTACGTCGAATTCAGACTCCATGTCTTGAATTACAGTTTTATGCAAGTGCATTGGTATCTTTGAGGAGGGCAAATGGAGATGGCCTTTGAACCGTTGAAGGCATGATTCCTTCAACCTGTTCACAATAACCTTCTCGGCATCTGACATTATGATTTCGCCTAAAACCATGTCGTATTCTATCATTGTATCATAGTTCCCAATGCAAGTTCCAAAACATGGCATGGTGGAAGAAGTTTGGGTCCTAGGAGTGGCATCAACATTAGAGGTCTCTGGTCTCTGTTCCATATTCTTAGAGGTCATCGTCAATGATTTCCTCCTTGATTTTATGCTCGATCCAGGAGTGGTTGGGGAATCAATTGATTCACTTTCATAGGGTTGATTTGCGTGCAATGTTTCAAGGGTCTTAGTGGATCGTTTTTCAATGTATTTTGCAAGCATTTTCAAGTCTACACTACCAAGTTTTTTTATGGCCTCCATCCCCAATATTGAAGCAAAGACAATCTTTCTCCTGGTCAGTCACATGTCCATGTCCCTAGATATATAAAATAATTTTTTTGTGTTAAAATTTTCAATAAAAAACAAATAACTAAAAATTAAATAAAAAAATTAAAACAATTAAAATTATATAAATTGACAAGGACTTACCTCATTATGGATAGAATTTGCTTCATTCCCTCTACTTGACATTTTAAGCAAGCTAGGGAAAATCCCTTATGTCACGATTTCGGTAAGTGGACTTGGTCACGATTTTTTAAGGTTCTTATTTCTTCTCTTTTCTTCCTAGTCTTTTTTTTCCTATTCTAATGAGGATAAGCAAATGTCAAACTCAGATAGACCATAAAACATGAGGAAATTTATAGATCAAGAGGTTGAATTGTGAAATTTGTTTTTTTTTACCTGAAATATCAGTTCTCCCTTAGGAAACCCTAAAATCGTGCTCTGGTTGCACCATATCTCTGTTCGCCCTGGGAAACACCCAAATCATGTTGGATTCCAAATCTAGTTTGAAAATGAGTTGGTATGGTCACACCCTATCTCCCTTCTCCCTAGGAAACACCCAAATCGTGTTGGAGTCCAATTGTTGTTTGAAAATGAGTTGGTGTGGTCACATCCTATCTCCTCTCACCCTAAGAAACACCCAAATCGTGTTGGAGTCGAAATGTAGTAGGAAATTCACTTGGACTAGTCACACTCTATCTCCATTCGTCCCAAAAAACCCACAAATCATGTTGGAGTCGAAATGTAAAAGGGCTTTCAGTTGGACAAGTCACACTCTTTCTCCATTCACCCCCGCAAACACCCAATTCGTGTATTTGTAATTCTTCCCCTCCAAAATGACATTTTCGTCCCCTTGCCCGCGGGTTTATTTGTTTTTTAGGTTTTACATATCAGCGAATGCTAAAGTGGGATCCATCTACGCCTGCTTTAACATCAATTTATCTCCTAAATTTAATCAACTATGGGCACCTTAGTGGGTGCAAAAAATGCACCTAAATTTGGTCGAAACACGTCCATTTGGACCTAAACGGTGATCTAAAATGATAGTTGTAATTACATGAGGTATTGGTATTGGTTGTAGTAAACCCCTTCTTCTACCTTGCAACAAACTATCCCTCATTATGAACCCATTCCTTCTAACCTCAAGGCTTCCTCTCCTTTGACCTCTTTGATTGTCGACCACTAAGGTGGCCAGTCCTTCCAACCTGTTTACTTCACTACTAGATTGGAATCATCTAGATGAGGAGGCACCCATTCCACTTATAATGGACCATTTCCTACTATACCTAAGGAGACTAGAAGTATATTCCACACTCTAAGGAGACTATAAGTATACCCACTTCAAATTTTAAGACTATGACCTTAAACTTGGACAACCTTTTGTCACCGTGTTTTCCTTCCTCCAACCCTTTCTAATTGGGCTCATTGTTAAGAACCTTTGTGTTCATAAATGTATAGTTAATGAGAGAGCATATCTCGACATTATGATGGTTGTTTGGTAGTGCTTGTGGTCTCCCATCCATGTTACAATGACACCCTATTTGCAAACCTTTGATGATCGACCATCTGAGTCAATAGGAGTTGTACCTAATCTTCCCATTCAATTAGGTGATAAGATTGTCTTAGTAGATGTAGCAATTTTTATCACCCCTATTGACTTCAACCTTCTTCTTAGGTGCAATTATCTATATGTCACGTAAGTTATGGCATATTTTCTCTATCATGTGATGAATTTTCCACATGAAGGATGCATTATCACCATTGATCCACTCACATGTTGTAGTTCTCAACTACATGTTACTCAAGACAAAGTATCACCTTTAGTAGCTCATTCGCAATATATCCCTATTATTTGGTTGGATCATGATCTAAATCACAAATTCTTTATGTGACCACTACCACCATTTGCACAACCTCCACTCTGATAGAGTATGAGTCTTTGGATCCTTTGAACAACTCAAACTTGCAAATTGATATTGTAGCTTCACAATTGGGAGCCACCAATCCACTCTCTTTTCCCATGTATGAAAGTGCTCTTGCCTCATTAACCATGAATTTCGATGACGATGAAACATTATTTGATGCTATACCTTATTTTAATGGTCCTTGGGATAACCTCCACTTTAGTTCTCCTATTGAGTTCCTACCTAAGCTACCCACTCCACTAGCATGCCCTTAGACTCCATCTCCTCTAGAAATATCTTTGATTTTTCCTACTAGCACCACATATCGCACTTGACAATATGATCATTGATTTTTCAACCACATGGATTCTTGTTTAATATTTTGAGGATACAAACACTTCCATGATTTTAATTACTCTTGATAAATCTAATAATATTTTTGAATTGGTGTTGTTATTGGTATGCAATGGTATGGTATTGGTATTGGTATCGGTATGCAATGGTATAGGTATTGGTATTGGCAATGCATAAGGGTATTGGTAATGCATATTGGCATTGGTATTGGTATTGGCAATGCAATGGTATTGGTATTGGTATTGTCAATGGTATTGGTATTGGTATGGTATGGCATGGTATTGGTATTGGTATTGGTATGGCATGGTATTGGTATTGGTATGCACATCATTGCCAATGCATACCATTTCCATGCAATGGTATGCAATCGTATGGTATTGGTATGGTATCGGTATTGTTATGATATGGTATGGTATGGTATTGGTATTGGTATGGTATAGTATATAGGTGATGATATCGCGTATCATTGCCAATGCATACCAATGGAATAGATACACAATGGTATTGGTATGGTATGGTATGGTGGTATTGTATTGTGATGGTATGCATACCATTTGCCATGCATTGGTATGCAATGGTATTGGTATTGGTATGCTTGATGTGGTGTTGGTATGGTGGTGTTGGTATGGTATGGTATTGGTATTGGTATGGTATAGTGGTATTTTATATTGGTATGGTATTGGTATTGATATTGCTATTCTCCACTTTGGTTCTCCTATTGACTTCCTACCTAAACTACCCACTCCACTAGCATGCCCTTAGAATCCATATTCTCTAGAAATATCTTTGATTCTTACCTACTAGAACCACATCGCACTTGACAATGATGCCTTGTGTTGGAACATTTATGATCCTAAAGCTTTGAGCTCGACATTCTTCACCCCATGGAAAATATAATATGTCCCAAGTGCTAACTTATAAATAACTTTGAACCTTAAGACAAAATCATTTTTGGTTAAATCGTAATAAAAGTGTAATATCCGTCATTGATGAAATTTTGCGGTTGATCGAACGATCCTTATTTCTCCAAAGTTTTGGAGCCGCCTGAGTTTTAAAAGAAAGTATTTAACGGTCACTTTGGAGCTTCACACTTCGGACGTTTCAATAAGTCATAATTTTAAAAAGCCCGAAACCCGAATGTATCTGTTATCACTTTTTCACCAATTTTTGAAAGACATGTTTCATGGTACACATGTATGTTTTGAATCTTCCCTAAGTTGACACATGGCATCCATTTTTGACATTTTCATCTGAAGATTCATACAATTCTATGTAACATGTGGCACCCCACAGAGATACCAAACCGTCCTATAGTGATGGCCTTTTGGAAATATAATAAAGAGCTAACTTACAAATCCACAAAGTAGCAAAATGCTGAAATATTAAATCTTAATTAGCTAAGTTAATCTTGATTAAAGGAGAGCTAACAAATTTATGCCAGGAATTGATTGCTACCATCCATCACATCACAGGAAATCTTTGGGATTGAACTTTTGAAACACTTGAGAGCTTAAAGCGAGGTTTAATTAAAACTTAAAAACGATAATCTAATAATTAATCTTTCATGAACACGCGATTCGGGAAATTTCAAACCTCTTCATCCAAAATTCTCGATCACGAATCGTCAATATTAATGGCATTGATCACAAATCAACAGTAATGATTTTAATGTAGATTGCAAATCGCTAGCTAGATTTTCTCATTAAGATGCACAAATAAATTTATAAATTGATGAAAGGTATTCTCAAATCAATATGCCTAAGGTGAATAAAAATGATTGATTTTGAATTCCATTTTCAATCTCACAGAATTGCAAGTTTTAATGGCCCGAAGCCCATGCATTCCCCTGTAACAGGCAACCCTTTTTGATTTCATCAATATCATGGCACCTGAAGATGGCTAAAACGGCTCCTTGGCGCGTCAAACACGAAATGTTTTCATATACCTCGCCGAGAGCCATGAACCTTTGTAATCTCGGTTACAGGGTGTTTAGAGTATTCCTGACACGAGTTGATAAATTTTCTAGAGGATTCAAGCGATGAAGTGAGCGAAACACATGAAACTAAACTCAGGGATATAGCTTTCGATCGGACCACCACAAAATAAGCTGGCGGCTAGAGACTCATGTTGTATAGACATGATAGGTTTGAATACTGAAGCGTCGACATTTCAGCAGGGCATTTACAGCTCCGCAGAAGGTTGATGTTGGGTCCTTTCAATCGGAACACATACAATTAATGTATATTCTATCCCCCAACTTTAAATATAATCACAATTTTGCGTTCATCTTTGAGTTTGCGAGAAACAAGAGTGCACACGGTATGGGAAAAATTACCCTGATTTAATCAAGGATTCAGAACCACTTATTCTTTCCTTTTGATATTCATTAATTACTTTTACCGGTCCCATTCTGAGGTTTCAAACATTATTCTTTCATTTTTACTAGGATAAAGTTATGTTATAGATGTTCATTTAGTGCATCAGGACAAGGAGCGATTACCATTAGAGGGGTAGAGCTCAAGTTGGCCTTTGGATTTTACAATCAGCCATTATCATATTTATTTCTTTTATTTTATAATCTTGCATCAACCTCAACATTCTATCCTTCTTCTCATGTGAATGAACCATAATCCATCTTTTGAAGTTTATTACATTGTGATAGGCTCCAATATGGTAAGTGTTAAGTATGGGAAAGAACCGAATGTTACCCTTATCAGAGCCTCTCAGTGATACCCATATTCCTTGGGGGTGACAACACGCAGGGACTAGAGCACAAATGATGGACACCAAGATGAAACAAGAAACAACATAAATTCTTGAGCTTATGATTCATTATCAACTTCAATAATGATCCTCATTAACATACTAATATATTGAGTATGGCACTTCATATGAAACAAGGGCTAAGGTACCTCATGATGACGTTGGCCCACCATCTCCCAATGATCCGTGGGATCTAAATGTTAAATTAAATACAAAAGTAATATTATGAATGTTCAGCATACTATGACTGTCTTAATCATTCAAGTGAAACATAAAGCTGAAATGTAACGCTGTAAGAAGAATGGAGATTTACAAAAAATGACAACACAAAACAGAGAATAAAAAACACAGCAGTGAGGAAAAGAGGAGTCACAAATGCTAGATTGTGGAGTTTCACCCCCTTCATAGGGCTATGTCTGCGGGTCCCTCTCCAATGGGTACCGATCCAATTAAATCTTCAAAAAATGGTACAATTGATTACAAGAACATCTTCAACAGACTATGAAACAGGAATACTGTGCTACGTCTTCAAAACTACAAGTTCTAGAAATTATAGAAGCTCCAACAATAAAGAAAACTACTCGACAGATGAGTTGGCTCTAATCTGTGGCACAAAATGTTTCCAAAAACTCTCCTCCTCCGCACACTAGCTGAACCATACTATATAGCGCCACGTGCCTCTGATGATCTTCAATTAAATGGCATATGAGACTGATGCCATGATTATATGAATATGACACATGCATTTAGCCAAGGTTCATATGGAGATGATGTCGTGTAAGCTGGAACTTTTAATTGGGAGGTTTGTTATGCCGAGGCATCAACTTCGACTGCTGTATTCAAACATAACAGATCTTATTCATCATTTGGCCAGTGTTCGCGTGCCAAACCTGTTAACAAACCCGCTCTCATCTCCAAACTTGTTATGGAAAGTTGTTGAGCTATGAAAATGTGGCAACATATCTAATGTTATAACTGCAAACTGTTACAGCGAGTCGGACGTTACTCTGTCAACTGTTATGCCAACGCAGAGTTGTGTTGCAAACGGATGTGCTACCTGTCAGTTTGACTGCGCACCCTCGGGCTTAACATTTCCTATTACTGTTTGTCGGTCGAGCTGACTGCCAGGACTGAGCCAACTAATCGTGAGATGTTACCATTTACCCGCCAAATGGCATATAACTTGACTATGCACCATTTCTTAACCGCCAACGGTTGATGTTGCATCATTGCGTGGGCTTGGCTCATATGTTAAACGATATCCATCGACCTGTGCACAAAGCGTAGCATATATGTATTGCATATATGTGACCATTGCAACTTATGGGTTCCATAGACTTTATTATAATATATATATATATATATATATATATATATATATATATATATATATATGACATATATATATGTGACGAAGCTTAGACATAAGTCAAGTCATAGGGCAAGTAACATATGCTATAACTTTTCTAAAGACTATAATGCTCTAACCCCTTTTCCAAGGTGGCAAAGTCTTGATACCAAACCTGGCTGCCATTGTACCATTTTTTTCTTTATCTTGGATCGGTGTTACTTTGAATGGGCCAAGCCCTGGATCCATTCCTTCCCATTGGAAGATTTTGGACCTCCAAAATGCCTGGATCACCCCACAAGTAAGTGAGGGTACAACTCCCTCACTTTTCCAATCTCCATCAATCTTGCTTTGCTAGGATGCATACCTTTAAACCCCACTCGAAGGTACTCAACACCCCCTTCGTAAGTCCTTACATTTATGTCAAGAATGACATCATCCTGTAACTCATTCATATATTCAGGTGTCATATCATCAACTGAAGGAATCTTCATATTAGTTTCCTCATCCATGATCATAGAGAGACTCATACAATTTAAAATTCTCAACATTGACAACTGAATAGATTTAGATGTATGGAGGTAAATTCAATGAAGAATTAGTACCAATCTTTTTCAAGATCTCAAAAGGACCATGCACGATAAGCTTAAGCTTTTTACCTTCACCTTTCATTCGTTCTTTGGTGATATGTAACCAAACTTCGGTCTCCAACCTGGAATTGATGATCAACTTGATGCTTGTCATGCATGGCTTTGTACTTTGCCTGGCTCTTCTCCAATTGTTCTTGAACTGCCTGTTGCACCACTTGGATTCTCTGAATGAACTTTAAATCTTTATCTGCATCATTATGTCCATCCACTGCATCTTTGCAAAAAGAAAAGTCCATAGGTGTTTTAGGCAGATAACCAAAAAAATTTTCAAAAGGAGATTTATTCGTGAAAGAATAAGCGCATGGTTGTAAGCATAGTTGTTATGTCTGCATAGCTACTTTCGTCAGGGATTTAGGATGTTTACTACAATATCCTTTGAGAAGATGAACCACTGTCCTGTTCACTACCTCGTTTGCCCGGGTCGATTCTTGTGGATGGAAGTATGCTTTTTCTTCAGTTTAGTAACCATGAGCTCCTATAATGTTGACCAGAATTCTCCCAAGAACCGGGAATCCCGATTCGATACAATAGACATGGGTAGCCCAAAATGTACCCAAACATTCGAGAAAGAAAGATGAGTTGTTTTTCAACGGTTATGCAGCAGAGGTACATGGCATCAAGATACACATTTTGTTGAATCTATCCACAACAACATATAGGTAATCATGCCCTTTCCTTGACATAGGTAGTCCTCCTACAAAGTCCATGAAATGCTTTCCCAGGGATGAGAAGAAACTAGAAGAGGTGTGTACAAACCCAATTTCCTGTTGCTAGGCTTACTTGTTGCACACATAACACATCCTTGTATGTATTTAGCTATAGTTTCTTGCATCTGAGTCCAATAACAATGATTCTGTAATACTGATAACGTTTTACTTACTCCAAAATGCCCCGCAATCAATGAACTATGTGCTTCTCGGATCACATGTACTCTCTCTTTTCTGGAATACAAAGTTTACCAAGATGATACAAGAGTTGATTATGTACATAATAGTTCTCTTCCTGTTTACCATGTATTAGTGATGCATATGCTTTCTTAAAGTCTTTATCTTCAACATATTGTTCAATATAACTTTCATGTGTTAATGAATTGTTCTGAAGAATGATTGAAGCGTTTGTAGGTGGCCTCGATAACATTTCTGCTACCTTATTATGAATCCTCTTTTTGTATTTAATTACAAGATGAAGCTGTTGTAAAAATTCCATCCATCTTAAATGTCTACTTTGTTGTACTTTGGTTTGAGATTGTAAATACTGAAGTCGTTGATGAACAATATGTATAATTGTTTCTTTACCCATGATATAATGTTTCCCCTTCACGCTGTACTCCCTTAGCCGACTGTGGCATCTGTTCAATCTCGAGATAGGCTGCGCCGTCCTTGTCATCAGAACGGTTGTGTTGATATTTTCCTTCAAAATTAAGAAGGCTTTACGTCTTGCCTCTCCTTTGGAAATTTCTTTGTCTTGTCAAAGCATGTAATGGGGCAGCAATGGAAGAAAACCCAGAAATGAATTTTCTCCAATACTGGACCGCGCCTAGGAAACTTCTGATTTCTGTAATAGTGTTAGGTCGTGGCTAGTTTACAATGACAGCAACCTTGGCTGGGTCCACTCGTAGGTGGCCTCCACCAATAATATGGCCAAATATGCTAAAGAGTTTTTAGCAAACTAGCATTTAGACAATTTACAAAAAGCTTCTCCTTCCTCAGTGCATCTAGAACTTTCTTCACATGTACAATGTGTTCCCTCCAAGTCTTGCTAAAGACAAGTATATCATCGAGTAAATGAATTACAAAATCATCAATAAAGGGTCTAAAGACATCATTCATGACCTGCATGAAATTAGCAGGTGTGTTACATAGCCCGAAGGCATTACAAGCCATTCATACAAAACCACTGTTTAGTTTTTAAAAGTTGTTTCAAGCATCATTTTCGAGCAACCAGTTTGATGATGCCCTCTGTGAGGATCAATTTAGTAAAAGTAGAATTGCATGTTTTAAGCAGTCAAGTAAATCATCAATGAGAGGAAGAGGATACATGTTTTTAATGGTAATTTTGTTAAAGAGACCACATGATCAATGCACATTCTACAAGACCCATCCTTCTTTGGAACAAAGACTATAGGAGAGCCACAAAGAGGAGGGTGCTTGTAGAATGACCCCCTTCTCAATCGACTCTGAACTTGCTTCTTGTTCCTCATTACGCATAACGGACATCGGTACATGGCTATGTTAGAATTGGCACATCCTACTGCAGGCTACATCTCATCTTTGAATCTCTCTCTTTGGTGGTAACTCCTTTGGATCATGAAACAAATCATCCTACTCAGAAATGATTTCAATTAGTTGAGATTTATGTTTAGGATTACACCCTTCAAAAGATTTAGAGATTTCATCATTCTTTACCTTAACCATCATTAACACAAAACTCTTACTAGCATTTACCGGCCTCTTCATTTGACCTGCAGAAACTATGGCTAGATTTGTTCTTGTCTTATGTGCTCGTACAATATATTTCGTACCATCTTTAAAAAGATGATACTTATTCTACTCTCTATAAAGATTGCTTCACGATCATACAAATATGGACTCCCAAGTACAATTCCACAAATGTCAGTGGCACTACATCTAGTTCTACCTCATCCATGAACTTTCTAGTAATTGCAAACTTCAATACACACATTTCCTAGTGACTTTCAATTGTGTATCATTAGTAACCGAACCAAGAGGATAGGGTTTTTCACGAGGTTTAGTGACTAAATGAAACTTTTTAACCACTTCTTCTGATATCAAATTACTTGTGATCCACTATCAAACAATGTATCAATCTTTGTGTGATTTGCTATGATTCAAACATGAAACAATGCACTTCTGGCTTTATCATTATTCCTAAGTAGATGGCAGTTGTACTTGCACAGAACTTGCTTTTGCATGTGGGAGTAAATGTATTTATTCTTACACCTTAGTTACATTGTTGTAACCTTTCTTTCATCACGAATTAGGATCCCAAGTCTTGAATAAACTTTATTGCGGTGGCTTTGCTTTCCTTTATCTTTATTTCCTCCGTATCTCTTTGGCCTTAACTCGGGATGAAGCTTCCAACACTTTAGAGACATCATGTCCTTACGACAATACAAGCAGGTAAACTTCTCACCCTCTTTCTTAGCAAGTAGCCATCTTCTTTTCCCTTATCTTGACCTTTAGGTTGCTGTCCGACTTAGTTGATTTCTTCACAAAGTATCATTAGCATGCTTCCCCTAGCTTCTAAATGTGTGGCTTGAACAAATACATCATCTAAGTTGTTGGGGTTAAACATCAATAAATTATGTCTCAAATAAGAATGCATGCCACCGATGTACTTAAGAAGAGTCTCATGAGTATATAATGAAACATTCAATGCAATAGCCCTCTTTTTGAATTCATGAGTATATTCTTGAATTTTTTGTCCTTTAGCTTGTCTAACATTTGCCAACTCATGGTTAATTGTTGTATATGACCTAAAGGATAAACTGCTTTCTCAAAACCTCAATGAAATCAATCCAAATTGAAATGATTTTACCATTCTTTTGAAGATCCTGTTGAATCTTGCTCTCCCACCAAGTAAGAGCCATCCCACTCATTATCAAAGAGTGTCCGGTTGGATTCTGAGGTCATCGTGATGCCTTACCACTGCAATAGACTTCAAGCTACTTAATCCAATTGTCTAGTTTTTCAACATCTAAGTCTCCATTATAGATGAGTAACTCGAATTTCACATCTAGTTTGAAATATGGCATATTAGCATTATTCAAATGGGAAGTATGAGAAGAAGAGGATTTATTAGCATCAATAGAATCACCATCACCTACGCCTTTACCCTTCTCTTGGCTCTTTACTTCTGCATCTTTAGATGAAGTTTCATCTTCCTTCTTCTTCTTTTACGCGTTCTTTGAAAAGCATTTCCACCATAGTTTTCATACTGATAAAGGCCTCTAAAAACTCTGTATCAGTGATAACAGATTTCTCTGTTCCCATGTCCTTCTTCTTCCCTCGTGGAAGGCAGGATTTTTAAGGATATTCTCCTTTGAACCGATCTCAAAATTCCTTCAACTAATTGTCACTACCCGGTGAATTTTGACACAGTAAGCATTCTGATCTTACTTCTGATAACTTGGCTCTGATACCATTAAGATTTGATCCGTAGGATCTAAATGGTAAGTGCAATAAAAGTAATATTATGAATGCTCAGCATACTACGACTATCTTAACATTCAAGTGGAACGTAAATCTGAAATGTAACGTTGTAAGCAGAATGGAGATTTACAGAAAAGGACAACACAAAACAGAGAATGAAAAACACAGCTGAAAAGAATTCAAATGTTGAATTTATTGGGTTCACCCTCTTCAACTTTAGACTCTCTCGGTCCCTCTCCAATGGGTACCGATCTAATTAAATCTTCAAAAATGGTACAATTGATTCTGAGGGAACATGCCCTGACCAGACTACCTGAAACATGAATGCGTGTCACGGCGTCTTCAAGAGCTACAAGTTGGAATTATAAAGCTTTCAACGGTAAGAAAACTACACATAATGTAGTTGTCTACAATGCAACAACACGAAAATGTTTCAACTCTCCTCATCATACACTAAGCAGACCATACTATATAGCTTACGGGCCTCACAGTAGAGATGCTTCAATTAAATGGCATAACAGAACTGATACTTCACAATTATAACGAATTTGACACATGTGCATTCCCAGTCGAGTTCCATAACAGAATGATGGTAGAATCGTGTATTTGGAACTTTGATGGGAGGTTTATTGTGCGAACGTCGACTCCATTTTGTGTATTCAAAACAATGAATCTTATTCATGGTTGGGCCCGGAGTGTTCTGCAGAACAAGGTTAACAACCGGCAACTCCAAAACTTTTATGGAAAGTTATTTGGGCTATGAAAGCGTAACAACATATCTAATGCTAGCGCAAGCATTCTGACTGGCAGACGTTACTCGTCAAGCTGTTATGCCACAATCTTGTTTGTGCAAAAGCGTTCTGTGGATGTGCTACGTCCAGTTATTTCTGCTTTTACTGGGCTTAACATTTCTGTTCTTTGTTTTCCCGGTCGGTATTGCCGGGATAGCCAACTAACGTGAGATGTTACCATTTACCTTGGAAATGGCATATAGCGGTATTGCACCATTTCTTAACATAGCGGTTGATGTTTACTGCAACATTAAGTGGGTGACTTGGCTCATATGTTAAGCGATATCCATCGACCCGTCCATAAGCGTGATATATATGTATGGGACATAAGCATATAATAAGCCATTGCAACTCGTGGTTCCATAGACTTTGATATAATATATATATATATATGTGTGTGTGTGTGTGTGTGTATATGTGTGTGTGTGTGTGTGTAGTAGCTGTGACTTAGACATAAGTCAAGTCATAGGGCAAGTAACATATGCTATAACTTTGCTAAATACTATTCTCCTTGCTTTCCAAGGTGTAGAAAGTCTTGATACCAAACACATTTGCTATTGTATTTTTCTTTATCTTGGATCAGGGTGTTGCTGACAGGCCCTGGATCCCAAGACTATGTTGATTGGATGTGATGAGTTGTGTTAGTGAGGTAGAGGCATTTGAGGGATTATTGGGCTAAAATCTATGGACATGTTGGTCATCATGATCAATAAGAGTACATTGTCTTCACTATAGGCCATGAGACATGATCTTTTCTAGTTACTAGGCAGAGGGTAACACCCTCCACATCAAATATGATTTCATGGAATTCTTTAATGGAAAAGACGGCTTAAAAGAACATGACATGTGGCATTAGAGGCTCAATTAAAGCATGTGACTTCATCAAAGAAGCTAATAAGGGGATCACTCCACTTTATGAGGGATATGGATACCTTATTTCCACCAACCAAGCACTAAATGAGGAGCATCCTATAGGAGATGATGACACATGGCAAGGTTAACCATTTCCAAACCCTACAAGATGCCATCTAGAAGGTTAACCATTTCCAAACCCTACAAGATGCCATCTAGAAGAGTGTTCCACCCTAGGAGGCTTCTAAACATTTATTAATATTTTATTATTGTTTTGAAGGAAAAGATGGATCTAGAACTTTCTAGAGTAATCTCTATAATATTCTATTGGAAAGTTTAGGAAAGAAGCTATAAAGCAAAGACTCCTCTGATTTGCTAGGGAGAAGTTCAAGAGGATGAAAACCTTTCTAAGGCCAAAGACTTTGTAACTAAAGGTAAAGGGATGAAAGGCTTAACAAACTGGAACTTCCATCTTCTTCTTACAGATCGTGTATGTATGTAAGGCTCCTATGAATGTATTACCAAAATATCTTTATGTAAAGGGAAGTTTTGGCTTGTCATAGTTGGTTGTTCTTTCCATAAAGAGGAGGATAAAGTGTGGTCTTTAAAACCTGTTCACTCCATTTTGATATCAGATTTGGGTCATGATGCGGTTGTTAATTAAATATAAGGTTGTCTCTCTTACTCTAATCTCATCTTTGATGTATTATATCGCTACAGGAAATTTGTAAATGTTTTGTTGTCTCTTGTGAACATTTGTTTGGTGCTTTATCATGTCCATTTCACCTACTTTCAAGTTCTATTCATCATCTAGACTCCATAGCCTAAGGACAAAGCACTAGGTCTTGATTAGCTTCTCATTTTATATCTAAAAGGAAAAAAACATTATCATTCTACAGATCTGATTTTTTATATCAGCATTTAGGATAGATATGTAGTCTTATTAGATATGTAGTCAAAAGAGAGCTGGCCCAATGTTAGGAGAACAATCACCAAGGTGACAATGGTTGATGTCCTCAAGTTTCCCTAGGTTTTGTACTGGATGGTTGGACTTTGAATATCTTTGACTTGCAGATTTTAGAGGTAACATAGTTAGAAAAGATTAACATAGACTCGGGGGATTTTCTTT
The DNA here is from genome assembly GCA_010110895.2 of Picea sitchensis. Lineage (NCBI taxonomy): Eukaryota > Viridiplantae > Streptophyta > Pinopsida > Pinales > Pinaceae > Picea > Picea sitchensis. Next base: position 93,348 of record SNQJ01S0009354.1, read on the forward strand.
GCATTGTGTTTAGCACAAGGAGAGAACATGCTTTTGAGACTCATTATTTTGCTTTGCTTTCAACATACAAATTTGAGAGAGGGTGCACTCCTTGGCTATTTTATTTGGATTTTGTTTTCATGGACATGGAGTGGGAGGGAGCAATCCTTTGAGATTGATTTGGTGTGGTCTTGTGCCTAATTTAGGCTTGCTTTTGTGACCGGAGTAACCTTTTCCATGCATGAATGTCAAATATTTTCTCTAGTGTTTTTATTTAGCATGGAAACCAATTCTATAGGAGCAACTACGACACAACTCTAATTGATATATGTGGTGTGTTTGGATCTATTTTCAGAGAGTATGTGGAGGATTGTGTGTTAAGCAAGCCTAGTCTATTTGAGAAGGAAAGCACTACACATGGGCATTGGAACCTTCATCAATCTATACTTGTTGCATTTACTATTGGCAGAAGGGAGGCATTTCATTTGGACTCTATTCTTAGTAGTTCATGTAGGTTATTATTGGTTGTATGGTGAGCATACTTTAGAGAGGTTTCTATACACTTTCTTCACATGTCTTAGCACTCATATTATGGAGTAATGCACTATTCTTAGAGGTTGTGGTTGGATAGTTGTATTCCTATCTCCTAGCCCTATTTACAACATGTTGAGTGCACTACTTGATCTAAAATGGATGTGAAATAGCACCTCCAAACTTTGTAAAAAAAGGATACTTCTTGGTGAAGTTTCAAGCCAATGGTATGTGGCAATCAACTTGAAGACCAAGGGCCTCATTTTTCCACAAGAAGATGAAATGAACCACTTGTTGGTTGGCATTCCAAGGTAGAATTATAATAGAAGATGCATGATTGATGGAAAAACAACTTAAGAGATGAAAAAAATGGAAGCTTGGGAAGAAGAGTAGTAGCAAAAGATTGAGAACTTGGAATAAAGAAATGTTTTCATAGATAGAAGGGCAAAGAGGATTTTGAGCCTATCTATGGTGAACAAAGATCGTCTCTGAGCCAAAACAATTTGTAAAATACTACCAATGAGTAAGAATACACAAATTCTTTGATTGAGAGTGGATAGCTCCATTCTATAACAATTCCTAAACATAAACAAAAGCCATAAATAAATCATTGGTTTTCCCATTTGGGTTTCCAAGATAATATTTGTATCTATGATGTGGTTAATTGTTGGATAATTGTATTGATCTAGTTAATTGCTTCTTGTCTGATGGTTATAATTAATTCCAATGCCAGTTCTTTTGGTTGCATTGTTGGGTTTAAATCCATGCTTGCTTATGGGGAAAACCACATTCTACAGTTTGAATTCTACCTTAAATTGATCAATTAATGTTTCCATGATTCCATAGCATTGTTGGCTAGTATCTACAACTCCATCCATCAATTGATTGAACTCCGGTTTCAATACGTTGCTTGTGCACTATGAAAGTCACAATAAATAGCTCAGATTGGCATCATAATTCCCTTACTCTATCGCTAGTATAAAAAATCATGGAATGTTATGTGGGCCCTTAGCGACAACTATTTTCTTCGATTTGTGCAAAACCCACTACAACAAATCACATTCTACAACCATACATTCTTCAATTCCAACGTTGTGTCTGCATTGTGCATTATTTGAGCCTTGGGCATTCACCTACAGCGAAACATCGTCAGCCTATGCATTGGATCAATTAGATTCAACCATCGTGTGGCTTGTTCAAGCCTCCACCACACTCGTTTATTACCTACAATGGTCTCCCTAAGTCTATTCCAGCTAAATTTTGTGAAAAATCCAAGTCTTATCAGCTTGCCTTCTTGTTATGTCTTTGACCAAAGAAAGACTCTAAGTTTCAACTGTCCGGTAATGTATTTTCTGTTGTTTTATAACAACAAACAGTCCAAAGGTTTCTTGTTGATTTGTTAGGGTTATGTTCTCAATTTTGGGTGCTCTAACATGTTGTTTTTGTCACCAGAAATTAGTACATGCATCTCAAAATAAACATAACACACCTAAACATCGTTTACTGTTGAAAATGAAATAGATCTAAGAGACTTATACATGCATTTGTAGACACGGGTATTTTTTGGTCAACATGACCCTGGATAAAACCCCCCCAGGGAAAACCAGTTTGGAATATGTATGTATATATGAGGAACGCAGAAGGTGGAATACAGTAAGTACAATATATGAAAGAACCTAATACAATAGAAACTCCAATTGAGCTGATATACAAGCTCAAAATCACCAGATGCGCCCCAGAATGGTGCACCCCTCATACAAACTGCCAGAACCACTGAATCTGCTCCAACTGTCAACTGTGAGCTCAGATCTGGAAATCCCTCCACAAAAATGAAGCTCTATTGAATGGTTATCCTCTGCAATTGATCTCACTGCAATATGATGGCTAGAAGTCTCTCTACAACTGATGCGCCCCAATCTGGCAATGTGCCCTCCTCAGAAGTAGAACCTCTCCAGTAAATAAGCTATGGCATATGATGCAAGCCTCCCTCCATGAAAGAAAGCGCCCTAGTTCAAGTCTCCTCACAAAACTGACATCATCTCCATCCTCCAAGAGCTCCTCTCTCAACAAGCAAATGAACAAGTGAAGAATGTGCCCTCCTTCACCCTTTGCACCCCTCTTTGACATCCATTTGGAAACTTAAAATATGAAGGGTTGAGATCATCTCATCTCCCATCTAATCGATGGTTGAGATCTCCCCATTCATATTTAAGTCACAAACCCACTTTGGGTTAAGTTTCCTAAGTCAACTTTATGTCTCTAATTCACCCCTTTGTGAATTAATAGTCATTTTAGGCCAAAATGACTAAATTTCACTTTAGATAAAGTTAAAGTGAAATTAGACAAAAGTACAAGGTACAAAGTGTAATGTCATTCCCCCATGTGCTAAGGAGGTCATAAGCACATGGGGAATACCTCCCAAGGTACAAAACTCAACACTCCCTCTTACCAAGGAAGGTTTTCCTCACCAAGCCCATCTTGTCTCTGAAATAGACATGCTTGCCCCATGGCAGGGCCTTGGTGGGAATATATGCTACCTAGTCATCTGTAGATATATACTGCAAATCAACTGCCCCTCTGAACCCAGTCACGGATGAAGTGGTACCTGATCTCAATATGCTTCGACCGGTCATGAAACACTGGATTCTCATAGAGTTTTATGCAACTCTGATTATCACCGTGAATGACAATCGGAGACATCTCTTGACTGAATAAACCAACCAGCATCTTACGAAGCCAAATGGCCTCGCAACTGGCCTGACTGGCCGCCATATACTCTGCCTCAGTCGAACTCAAAGCAACTGACTTATGCTTCCATCTGAACCAAGAAACAAGTCTTGACCCCAAACTAAAGCAACACCCTGAGGTTCTTTTCCTCTCAGCAGCACATCCTACCTAGTCTGAATCTGTGTAGCCAACCAAACTGACTCCATCTCCCCTGACATAGTCAAGGCCATAGTCCACTGTCCCAGCAACATATCTCAAGACATGTTTTGCCCCAACCATGTGAACACTCCTCGGCTCAACCATGTATTGTTTGAGTGTGTTCACGGCAAAACATATATCCGGTCTAGTGTTAACCAGATACATAAGTGAACCGATCAATTGCCTGTATATTGTGGCATCCACCAACTGGCTATCTGAAGCACTAAGCTTCTTCCAGTTGGTGATCATAGGTGTAGACATAGGTCTGCAGTCCTCCATCTAAAATATGCTCAAAATATTTGCTGCATAGTTCCCCTGCCCAAGAAATATGTGACCCTCCTCCTGCCATACCTCCATACCCAGAAAGTAGTACATCAATCCGATATCACTCATATCAAACTCTGATGCAAGTCCCAGCTTGCACTCATCCATGAGATCCTCGACTCCAGTAATGAATAAATCATCTACATAGAAAATGAGAATGAGTGTGTCCTCACCCCTAATGATGAAATAGAGGTTTGGATCAGCATTGCTCTTCTTGAATCCCATCTGAAGCAAATAAGTATCAATCTGTGAATACCAAGCTCGGGGAGCTTGCTTTAGACCATATAGTGCCTTCCTCAGAAGACACATGTGAGTCTCCCTGTCACTCACCTCAAAACCCTGTGGCTTCTCTATGTACACCTCATCCTCAATAAAGCCATTCAGAAATGTGGTTTTCACATCCATCTAGTGAATGCGCCAACCCATCTCTACTGCTATGGAAATGATAGTCCTGATAGAAGTGTATCTCGCAACTGGTGCGAAAGTCTCATCATAGTCGACTCCCTCAATCTGTGAGAAGCCCTGTGCCACAAAGCAGGCCTTGTGTTTCTCAATGTTGCCATCTGCAGCCATATTGGTCTTGTACAACCACCTGGAAGTCACAACTGACTTCCCCACTGGCTTCAGAACCACATCCCAGACATCATTGTGCACAATGGAGTCATACTCCTCGACCATGGCCTCTCTCCAGACCTGATGGTCAACTGCCTACGCAAAATTATGTGGCTCAGTATCCCTAATACTCGTCACAAGTGTTAAGTATGCTCCAAATCTAACTGGTGGCCTTCTCTCTCTGATCTAGCTCCTGGGCTCCCCTACATTCTCCTTGGTCTCCTTCAGGGTCTCCTGAAACCATCTAGGTCTCCTCTTCCCTAAAGTGGTCAATGGAGAAGTAAGGTCACTCTGCCCAAGAGTGACTGCCACAGGACTCGTCTCAACACTCTGAGATCCTGAAGTCTATGCCCCATCTAACTGAAACTGCTCTAATTGTGACCCTAAAGCTGTGCATGGTGACCCTGTTATCCCTGATACTGGTGTACTCGAAATCTGAGGCTGTGCTCCCTCTGAGACTGCAACTAGCAACTCTGCATCATCCTCAACTCCAACTCTAGACTCAAGAGATCTCGCAAAAGCCTTATCCTCCTCAAATCTAACATCTTTGCTCACCACCACTCTCCTAAGTGGCGGAATGTAGATGTGATAGGCTTTCGACACCTCTAAGTATCCAGCTAGAATCCCCTGCTAGGTTGTGGGGTCTAGCTTTGTCCTCCTCTCCGAGGGGACATGACAGAAAGTCAAGCACCCAAAGATCATGATGTGTTCAACATCGGGCCTCCTACCAGTGAAGGCCTCCTCAGGAGTCATCTTCTACAAAATCCTATGGGGGCTCATGTTCTGCAGGTAAACTACAGTATCACATGCCTCTGACCACAAATACAAAGGAAAACTCTAATCATGCAGCATAGATCTTGTTGCACCGGTAATGGCCCGGTTCTTCCTCTTGGCAACCCCGTTCTGCTGGGGGTTGTAAGGTACGATCATTTGTCTCCTAATGCCCTATTGAGCACAGAAGTCTACAAACTGTCTCGAGGAATACTCTCCCTCGTTATTTGACCGCAAGACTTTGATCCTCTTTCCCGATTGGTTCTCCACAAGAGATCTGAACTCTTGGAACCGTGTGAAAACCTCACTCTTGGACTTCAGGAAATAGATTCAAGTCTTCCTCGAGTAGTCATCAATAAATGTGAGATAGTACTCACAACCACTCAAGGACCTCCGAGTCATGGGCCCACACACGTCTGTGTGTACTAAATCCAGTATCCCAACTGACCTGGTGTCACTGTTGGGGAACGATGCCTTGGAAAACTTGCCAAGCGCACACCCTTTGCAAACATCCCGATGCTCTATGTTGATCTATAGCACTATGGTCACAACCTCTCTCAAACCTCCAAGAGCCCCATGATGTAGGTGTGCCATCCTATGATGCCATAACTCACATAACTATCTGCTACTGTCGTTGCTCGCTGACAATGCATGAAGTGGATGAAAAAACAATCTAAACAGTTTCCCCTCTCTCACTCCAATCACCTGTCATGAGGCTAGTGAAGAACCCTGAAGATGAATCAGTACCTTAGAGCCTCTGAATGTCACCTCAAGACCTCTATCCTGGAGGGTGGAAAATGATATCAGATTCTTCTTCATGCCATGGACGTAAAGAACGTTCGTGAACGATATGGGTGGCATGCCATCTCTCTGAAAAGCAATTGTGCCAACCCCTGCAACTCTGACAACTCTGTCATCTCCAAGAGAAATCTCAATCCTGACCTCGGTGTCTCTCAGATCAGAAAAGTACTCTCAGAAACCAATCATATGGCTTGAAGCCCCGCTATCAATATACCAGATACAAGGTGTCGTCTCAACTAAAGTGCAGCATATGAGGAAAGCACACTCTCTCTGAAACTGTGTCTGAAAGCCTAGCTCCTTTGTTGTAGCTGTGGTACCACCCTTCTTCTTCCTATTCGGGCATTGTCCAGCATAGTGCCCAAACTTCTTACAAACAAAGCACTTCACTTTGCTCATATCTCTCTTCTGACCACTGCCCTGACCACTGCTACTCTCTCCTCCTCCACTCCCCTATGGTGGGGCCCCAAACTTGGGACCTTGCCGACCCCCACGGCTGTCCTTCTTCTTGCCCTTTGTCCGAAGAGCAAGATCCTCCTCACCTTGACCAATCTGTTGTTGTTGTTGTTGTTGTCGTTGTCCAGAAGCCTCGGCTGCTAACAAAATCTCCTCCTAGACGAAGTCATCCCACATCCTCTCCCATGTAGGCATGACCTCCCTGGAAACTATGCCACGTACAAATGGACCCCATGGTTTGGTGAAGCTATTCATAGCTTGCC